>JAIWQS010000073.1:0-96365 GCA_029891385.1 Erythroxylum novogranatense | reverse complement strand
AATACTAGTTCTAGTCGAAGACTAAGTTAGCATTTTATGCGTGTTTACAATAGCAAATATTTTGTATTTAAAGTGTGAAAGAAGTGAGTGAATACATTTATAACCTAAAGCTCAAAATACTTTTCTTAGAGAGAAAAGGAAGGCTATAGCCTAGAGAGACTATCTGAGATGATAAGGAATACTTTGTGAGAGAGACTGAAGAGGCTGCGGAGAGGCTCTGCAAGTGTAGAAAGAATACTTGTAAAGTTGAAGAGTATAGTGAAATCTCGGACTAACTCACGAGGGTATGGACGTAGCCAAGAGTTTGGGTGAACCAATATAAAATCGCAGAGTCTATTCTCTAACCCTTACTTTTAATTTTCTTGTTGTTAGATGAGTAAATAATATTACTTGCGATTGCATTGCTTATCAACTTTAGCAAAAATATTTTAGTAGTCATTTGAATTTTTATAAGGAAATTCAAGAAGTCTTAAAAGATTAATATTTTGAAAAGATTAAACAATTGAACCCCTTTCCTGTAATTTACATATCATATCGGTTTTATATTAACAAATGATTTACTTTAGTTGGTATCGAGCAAGGTTTCAAGAAACAATATCACAAAATGAGGACAAAGATCCATAGCGAATCACATGTTTTTATAGTTGAAGATGCCTCGGTCATAAGACCTCAGAGCGTTCGATAGTGAGGATTATCATTATTAGAAGGACAAGATGTGGCTCTTCATAGAATCCACATATTGATCTTTGGGATGTCGCCGAGAATGTTCCATATACACCAAGCGATGATAAAGGCAATATCATCTCTAGTGACAAATGGTGAGGTCAATCAAAAGCTCGATTTCAATTGAATTTAAAGGCGAGTTCTTTATAAGTTATCCATAGCGAAGTGAATATGATAAGGTTCATGGATGTTATATCTGCAAAGGATGTGGGACACATTAGCCATTGCACACGAAGGCCCAAATCAAGGGAAACAGTCAAGATCGATATTCTTGTTCATCGGTATGAGTTGTTTAAGATGAAGATGAGGAAACTATTAATCCAGATATTTGGGCGATTTCAAATAATTTTAACGGTTTAAAGCTCTTGGGAGAATCTACAATAGTCAAGATCATATCAGAAAGATTCTCGAGGTCTACCTAAGCGATGGAACCACAAGGTTATAGCAATACTGAGGCCAAGGACTTAAGCAAGCTGAAGCTAGATGAATTGCTTGGTTTCTTGAAATCGTGAAGTAGAGCTTGATGAAGAAGATAAACCTAGAAGAGATAAGTCTATTGCATTAAAGGTTGGTTAGAAGAATCAAAGAATCGGAAAGTAGAAGCACATCTTCAAAAGCATTAAAGATTGAATAAATCAAGAATGATGATGCCAATGAATCTAATCAAGATTTAAGTGAAGATGATGATGAATTATCCTTCATTTCAAGAAAGATTAGAGAGGATGTGAAAAAAAGAGAAGGAAATAAAGACTTTTTTTAGCGAGGAATAGCAAAGCGAAGTCAAGAATGAGAAAATGTCTATCATTTGCTACAGGTGCAACAAACTAGGACATTACAAGTCTGAATGTCCATTGCTAAAAAATAGAAGAAAAGTAAAAGAAAAAAAGAGCATAATGGCAACATGGGAAGATTTGGACTTTATGCAGATCGATTCTAATTGAAGCGTAGAAACAAGCAAATATATGCTTTGTAGTTGAAAGGAATGTGACCATAAGATAACTTCTAACTTTAATGATCTTGAGGCATATTTAGAATTGTTAGAAGATTCACGCTATATTAAAGCAATATAGGATCTTGAAAAGATATTTGTTAAAAGCTTGAAGAACATGGAAGTGCTTGGAGAAAGAAAACATTTGCCTTAAGAAAAATCTACTAGCACCAATGGTACTTGGATAGTGGATGCTCGTGACACATGATGGGAAGAAGGTTTATGTTCTAGACCTCCAAAATAAGGAAGGAGGATCGTGAACTTTTGAGACAATCAAGAAGTAAAATAGTTGAAATCGCAAAATTGGTAAAGATTCATTTGTGTCTATTGATAATGTTCTGCTAGTTAAAGGATTAAAGCATAATCTAATTAGTGTACGTCAATTATGTGATTCTAGCTTTGAAGTATCCTTTAATCAAAATTCTTGTGTAGTAAAAAACAAGGACAGTTTCATATTATTTCTGCCAAAAGACGAAACAATCTCTATAAGATTAATTTAGATGATTTGAAAAGTCAAAATATTTCATGTTTTATATCAACGGATGAGGAAAAATTGATTTGGCATAAAAAGCTAGGTCATGTTAGTTTTAAACATATTTCCAAGTTGGTTAGACATGATTTGGTAAGAGGATTACCAAAAATAAGTTTTAACAAAGATTTTTTTTGTGAGAGTTGTCAGAAAGGAAAACAAGTTAAAACATCTTTTTCTTCTAACAATATTGTAAATTCGTATAGACCTCTAGAGTTGATACATATAGATTTGTTTGGTCCAACTAGAACATTAATTCTTGGCGGAAAGAAGTGTAGTCTTGTAATTCTTGATGAATTCACTATATTTTGTTGGATATTGTTTTTATCACATAAAGATAAATCTCTTAATTCATTTAAAGTTCTTTCCAAAAAGTTACAAAATGAAAAGGAATTTCTATTATTGGAATTAGGAGTGATAATGATGCAGAATTTGAAAATGAAAAATTCAGAATGTTTTGTGAAGAGAATGGAATTTTCCATAATTTCTTTACTCCTAGAACTCCACAACAAAATGGAATCGTAGAAAGAAAGAACAGGATGATTCAAGAAATGACAAAAATTATGCTATGTGAAATGAATCTTCCTAAGTATTTCTGGCCAAAAGTTGTGAATACAGCTTGTTATATTCAAAATAGAGTATTTCTGCGACCTATTTTAAATAAAATTCCATAGGAGTTATGGAAAGGAAGAAAGCCAAATATTTCTTACTTCCATCCTTTCAGTTGCAAATGCACTATATTGAATACAAAAGAAAAATTGGATAAATTTAATTCTAAGACCAATTTAGGAAATTTATAGGATATTTGATTTCTTCTAAAGCTTATAAAGTTTATAATCTTGTTTCTAAATCTGTTGAAGAATCTATGCATGTTAAGTTTGATGATGATTCTCATCTAGATAGAAGAGATGATTCTAATGATGAAACTCTATCTGCTCCCTTAGTTTATAAACTAGACATGTCACCACTAGTTGATCCACCTGATAAGGTAGAAGATATTCCTGAAAACTTTAGTCTTAGGAAAGACTGGAAGTAAAAATCCTCTCACCCAGAAAACCTAATTATAGGAGAAACTTCATAAGCAGTTAGAACTAGGTCTAAATTTAGAAGAGAGGCAAATGTATTTTTTGTTTCTAAATTAGAACCTAAGAAAATTGATGAAGCTCTTCAAGATGAAACTTGGATTTTAGCTATGTAAGAGGAGTTAAATCAATTTATTAGGAACAAAGTTTGGTATTTATTTCCTAGGCCACCCAATAAGTTTGTCATAGGAACCAGATGGGTATTCAAGAATAAACTAGATGAATCAGGTAGAGTAAACCATAACAAACTAGATTAGTAACTCAAGGCTATAATCAACAAGAAGGAATAGACCATAATGAAACCTAGGCTCCTGTAGGTAGATTAGAAGCTATTAGGATTTTGTTTGCATATGTTGTTTGTCATGATATAAATCTGTTTCAAATGGAAGTGAAAAGTGCCTTTTTGAATGGTTTTATAGATGAAGAGGTTTATGTAAAGCAACCTCTTAGTTTTGAAGATACTGATAGACTAGATCATGTCTATAGACTTTATAAAACTTTGTATAGATTAAAACAAGCACCCCATGCTTGGTATGATCGTCTAAGTTCATTTTTGATTGAAAGTGACCTTATTAGAGGACAAGTAGATAAGACTCTATTTAGAAAATGTATCAAAAATGATTTCATTATAAATGCATATATGTAGATGATATTATTTTTGTGCAACTTCTAAGAAACTACATTCAGCTTTGAAAATCTTATGAAAAGTGAATTTGAAATGAGTATGATGGGTGAATTGAAATTCTTTCTTGGTTTACAAATTAAGCAAATGGAAGAAAAGATTTTTATTCATTAACAGAAATATATCAAAGAACTGTTTGTCACATATAAAATGGAGAAGGTTAAACCTATATCAACTCCTATGCTTCCTTCAATCCTATTATCTAAGGATGAAGTAGGTAAGAAGGTTGATCAAACCCTTTTCAGAGGAATTATTGGTTCTTTACTTTACCTAACTGTAAGCAGACTTGATATATTGTTTAGTGTTTGTTTGTGTGAAAGATTTCAAGCATATCCTAGAGAATCTCATTATATTGCTGTTAAAAGAATATTGAGATACTTGGCGTGTTCTATCGATCTTTGTTTATCAGATGAGAAAGGTAAAGATTTCAAAGTTAATTGGCTCTTGTGATGTCTTGATTATGCCGGAGTAGAATTGATAGAAAGAGTACAAGTGGAGGTTGTCACTTTCTTGATCATAATCTTATTTCTTGTTCAAGTAAGAGGCAAAGTTCAATTGCTCTATCTACTACAGATGTAACACCCCACTCCCATATGACCCGAACCCGACATCGATGGTAAAATCCAAGTCCGTGCCCTGTGAGGGTGGCGTGCTATATCACTCAGTCAAAGCTCAGTATAAGTCTTTTTAAACACAAAATACACTATGCAAAAATCAAATAACATACACAATCACCAGTAAGTACAATGACCGGCCCCTTTATAAATACAAATTAATTTAGTCCGGTGACTTTACAAATTGACCGAATCATTTGTACAAAAATCCAGAAAATACAAATTTATACAGAATTTATCAGACACTAATGCAGACGCGAATTGATCCCGACCTCTTTTCTCACTCACATGCCGTTGCTATATGCCCGTTGCCTAACGGGGTATTCTTCTGGGTCCTGAAAAATAATTGCAAATTTTGGGTGAGTTTTGAGAACTCAGTGAATGACCATCATCGATGGTTCACCCAATCACATAACACAATTTTCATACATCTCACATTATTTCATAGTGCACATATTCACAATATTTCACATTCACACATTTACAAATTCCACGCTCATATTATTCATAATCGATACATGCACATGAGACTCACTTTCCAGTTTTATTTTGTCGTGACCGAAAGTGCTAAACCGTCCCTTGTAGGGCTCATTAATAACTGCCCCTTATCCATTGGTAGATATAGGGCTCATTAAACGCTGAGCATGAGGCTCTAAATCCCTTATGAGCTCAAGCTCATTTTCACTCTTTGAACTTAAAGCTCGATCGGTGGCTCTCGTCACAACATCCATTATATTTCATGACTTATGCCATATGATGCAAAGCGGTACTTCCACTCACTTTCACATATTATCGACCGTAGTCCGACACGATCAATCACATCACCCGAATTTTATAATTTCACATTGCTCAAAATATTATATGATCACAATCAAACACATGTGTCACAAATTATTACATCTCAAGCATGTAGTTCACAAATTCAAAAACAAGTAGCACTTCTATGTCATAGCTCCCCAATACATCGGACCTTCTGTCTGGAATCCAAAATCAGAAGCACAATCCCACCATTATTCTCCACAGAAATTATAAACACATAATTATAAGCAAATAATAATTGAGAAACCATCTAGGTCACTCACCAATAGCTTCCAAGCTAATACCTAGAAGTCTCGGCAATGTCAGTGGGTTGACGTTCCAAAAGTGCCTATATAACAGTCAAAATATACAAACATTACCAAATGTACCATCAGCAATATTTAAATATGCACATGTAGCAATATAAAATGTGTATAATGCATGTTTGTGACATTCCCGTCATTATTCCAAAAATTCTCATCACAAAATTTTCCTCTATGTCTTACAAATCCGAAGACACCAAAATCACTCAATTTGGACCTCTGTAGGTCCAATTATTGAGAAAATACGAACCAGAAAAATAATTACTTAGTCCTCTAACTTTGACTTAATCGATCCACATCAATTTCATCTCTAAAAATTCATAAATTCTCATGGGGAGCAATTAAATGACTTACGAATCCGACACCTAAAAAATTGAGTCAATCGGAGGTCGGATGAAAAAGTTATAAGCAAAAAAGTGGAGAGAGGTCGGGTCAGGGGATACATGACAATAGTCGACTAGCCGACTATTATTAGTCGACTAATGTAGTGAAAATATAACAATAGTCGACTGGTCAAAGATTATTAGTCAACTAGCCTATATTATCAGACCAAATAGAAACTCTTGGTCTTTCTTCTGCCAACGTCCTAACTTTTGACACAAGTGTCCAAATGTGACATATTTGGTATTATTAGAAAGATCACATAAAACCCTATAAGTTCCTTCAAGGACTCACAAACTAATTTCATCCCTTAGGGTGTCAAAAATTCAATCAAAGTTTCTGCCTAATCACAATTTTCCAAAACAGTACCACATTTTTCTAAAATCATATCTTGCCATTACTTTTGAAAAATTCCAACCTTATATCAAAAGAAAGATCAGAACATATGCTACAACTTCCATGAACAACTTGGAAGCAAATTCAACCTATAAGGTGTCAATTTCTCAATCAAAGATTCTATGACACATGTCACCCTAACGATACCACAATCTTCCAAAATCATAACTTCCTAACCAATTGTCCAAAACTTCCATACTTTATATCAATGAAAGATAAGCAAACATGCTACAATTCTCATGAAGGACTTAGAAACAAATTCCACCTCCATCTAGGTCAAATTCTCCCATGATTGTGGCTGCCTTGTTAAAGAGTGTTAAATCAACATATAACCTAAACCATATCCATACTTGAAAAATTCATAACTTACAAGCCCTATATCCAACATTAGCATATTAGACCTCATTACAAAACTAAGACATTCCTCTAAAACTTTCCTTAAGAACACTTGAGTAAATTTAAACAATAACAGTCCTGAAGTGGCTTCAGAACACAGTAATCACAAAACCTATACACTTAAGGACATTTACACACAAAACACATTAATACATGAATTACCATCTGAAAGCTAACAAGTCATAACTTCCAACCTAAATATCAAAAAATGTCATACTTAGTGGAGATAGAAAGCTAACAAGAAAATCTTCAACTTTCATGAAGACCAATTTCACAAAATCTGTCAACTTTAGCCTAGAAAAATTCCCCAAAGTTTCAGGTCACAAATCATGCAATGTTAGAAACAGCACTATTCACCCTGCACATATATCTCACTTTCAAGGCAAAATTCAGAAACTTTCAAGCCACAATTGGACAACACTTCCTTCATAAAATTTCTAGCCAAACTTCTCAAGTTTAATTCAAGCTAAACCTCATCTCAATAGCATAATCATATCAAAAGTTATGACCAATCATTAAAACATGTACAATTTCAATTTTCCAGTTTTTACACCTAACTCAAATCCTATCATTCCAATACCAATTCTCACTCAATTCACTTCATTTATCCACCATAACACATCCCACAACCTATCCTTGAACAATAGTCCACAAAATTGCAGCACACATGCAGTTAATCATCTATCATTTTCTACACTCATCTTTAATCACAAATCATCTAAATTTTCAAACCATCTCAATCATCAATCAACCATCAAGTAACAAGTAAATTACATACCCATATTCTTCACACACAATTTCCATGCAATTTAGTGTACAAGCATCACAAAAAATGCAATTAACTACCAATTTATACATAAAACACAATCCTTACCTATTTAACTTCCAAAACTTCAACTCCTCACTCAACCCTAGCTTCCAAGCAACCCACGTTCTTCATCTTGAAGGAGGCAAAGATAGGTTTTTTTAAGACAAGGAAGAAGATGATATGGTGAGAGTAACAAGTGAAAGGTGGAAGCAAGATGCAATTTGATGAAGCTTGGGTGAGTCACGAAGAAGGAGAAGAAAAGAAAATTTATGGAGAAGAAGAAGGAGACACGAAAATGAGAAGCAAGAAACCCCACAATTCGGTGGTCTTTCATGTTATAAGAAGTGGTGTGGCAAGTGACACATGTCACTTGCCACATGTCTCTTCTTATTGCTCCACTTGGCCCACTAAATAAACAGTCTAATTAGTCTCCACCTTCTAATCCAATCGTCTCCAAATTTTCAATAACATTTGTCAATAATTCCTAAGATCATTTATCAAAATTTTTAGTGTCATTGGACAAGGAAACCAATCAATCCGCCACTTGGCAATTTTTTCGGTGCAGAAATTTTCTCCGAAAATTTCCAGAAAATTTTCTAAAATTCTCCAAAAATGCAAAACACACAAAGACCCACTCCAATTAAATTTTCAAGCACAAAAATCATATTTTTCACAATAATCACATTAATGTCACCTATATCGGGAAATGCCATGAATGCATGTACAATCATTTCATGTGCAAAAATTCACTATTCACGTGTATATATGAATGCATGAACATAGCAAAATAATTTTAAACACTCATACCCCGTTCCAAATGCCTATTTTACCCTTCCCATCGAAGATGGGATGTTACAACTCTCCCCTCCTAACAAAAATTTCGTCCTCGAAATTCATTTTTTATACTGAATAAGGTAGGGGTACCAGTATCTCATACACTCCTCTGGTTGCTATATCATTTTTCTTCTCTATGCATCCCTCCATATAATCACAATTGATGATAAATTCTATAGGTCTCTTAATTCTCTGTTGCAATTCTCTGTTTAGATATCATACTTCCTCAATTGTGTACTTAATGAGTTTTAGAGTATTCAACTCTTTACTTCCAGTCTCAATACCACATATATCGGATTATAACAATACTAACCATATCTATATAACACTGTGTAATTTTGATAACCACAAAATCACTCATAATTCCATGGTTCCACTTTTGCCATAGTTTTATATCAGTGTTAGGACACTTAACTTCCAAATCTTTCTCCATAAATTCACAACTTCGATGTGATCCACCAAAATCCATTCATCTTCCCAAAAACCACTTTCACTCACTAACAGTATCCCAAATTTGTTCTGGCTTTTACTCAGAGTGAACGACTCTTTTTTTCGTCTGATGCCTCTAATGGTATCACCAGGATAATGATGATTTTGCCTGTAGTCACTTTGCACTATACATTAATCTCATATGCTGAAGCCCTCTAGACATATATGCTTTATACCTATCTCTGATAGTCAAGACTACAAGGAACTCAAACATATAAGCACTCAGTTCAATATTCTTAGCCGCCAATTGCTCTTTCAAGGTACACTTACTAGGACATTTCTCTATCAGGTAGTACACATACTTTATTCCATCAAAATTCCTCAAATCCTCAATTTGGGCTTTCCTAATTGCAAATAATTTTCCATAGCTAATAAGATTTCCTTTTTGCTCCATTTTAACTCATCACTATACACTCTTTATTGCACTAGGTTGAGTAACCTGAATATCCACATGTGTGGTACTCAACTATGAAATGTTCTATTTGATACAGTTGATTGGAACATTAGCTTTATTAGGATAGGTCCCTCTGCACAATCCTTTCTTACCTTAATCTCTACTAATCTGTCTATTCATATGTATATCCAATATGTTTCTTTACACATCATGATTCCAAGATTTCAAACCAACTACTATTGCAGAAATTTTCAAGTCATGTATCTAAATTTAGCTCATGGAGCTATAATTATCCCTAGGTACACAAAATCACCTTATACTATTACAACTAATTCCCTCTTGATCTCGATTGGGAACCTCTATTGTATATACTACAAAATCTCCAAATCCGAATGGCATATTTAACACTATAGTTATTTTATTTTCATTCATCACTAACGCGACTTATATATTTTTCCCTCAAGTATTCCATATAATCTCCTTACCTTTATGATCATAGTCACTAACTGATATCATTTTTCTTGGATCACATTAACCTTCAATATCATAATCCTGTCGGGGTATGGTTAACTCCAATAGATATAACCTCAAACTCAGTGTGCATATGTTCAGTTCTTGTAATTCCTTAAGTAACTAAGTAGTAGTATTATCACATGCTATCCTCAATTTTTCATTGAACTTCCTTTTCCTCGACGGATTTTAGCAGTTCTTTCAATTTCCCGATGATTCCACATTAACTTATTCTAATGTCTGTTCATTCATACCTGCTACTCCACACATTTCAATTTATCTACAAACATAACTTCCAGTGTTTGAAACCCCTTCATCTGATATAATTTGTGGTTCCCAAAAATATTTACACAGACTATGATGTGGACCAAAATTTACCTCACATTAACAAGAATGTCTCCTCAAATTGTTGAAATCCTCTTATATAGTTGGATACTTTACATCAACAAAATATATATACACTCCCCAATAGCCTTTTTTTTAAACTCTTATACTTGAGTCTTTGCTATGGATGTAACTCCAATATTCACTTTTGACTCACTATTTATTCATTTTTTTATAAAGAAGACGGTACAACACAACTTTTCCTGGAGACCCGTCATCTTATTTCACAATTCCCTCCATTGCGTCAATTAGTTCCTTTTTGAAGCAAACCCGATTTAATCAAGCGAGGGGCCCTAACCTCTGGACAATGGAAGAATTACCAGATTCCATTGTTGAATCAAGAGAAGAGCTTATGATCTCAGCTACTAGTCATGGAAAGCCTGCCTTCATTGGTCATAACTAAATTACCCAACTTTCTGACCCCATTTCAGTGATTTTTTGGTACAAACCTCAATATTGTCACTCACATATTGTCCATGAGTACTTATTGGTCATTCTTAATACCTCAGGAAAAATCAATTTCAACATCTATCTTAAAAAGTTCTATGGTCAATGCATCCTCGATACTAAGGCTCAATGAGGCATTAAGAAATTTCTTTTACTCTACACCCCGGTATATACCATCTAAAATCCTTACATCTTATTTGAAGATGTATTTATGTCATGTCTTCACATACTCACATTCGCTAAGACTACTTACTTTCCAATTGACTCTAGATAACATTTCTATCCTTGTTCCTGCCCATGACTGGGGTTTGCCATATGATCATAACAGAAACCTATCTTTGTAGGCCAATAACGTGCCTTGCACTTTCTTCCTCACCTTAACACACACATTGAAAGCGATTTTGCTCCAGTTTTCCAGTATTTACCTCTTCTTCTAATGCAACATCCTATCATGATCATTGAATTAGCATTTTAAGTGCCTTCACTTTTCCCCTTTTGATTTTATCGTCCTTTCCATAACCACATGCATACATACAATCCAAACCTAGGCGCATTTCTAATTTTCTCCATACTACACATCATGTATTGCGTTTCATCACTTGTAAAGTCATGTTACCCATTTAAAATTATAGATACAGAATCATCAAGAAATGTACGCTAAATCATAACCTTTATCATATTTCAATTCCAAGTCTATCCTGTCACAGTCATAGACAAGTTATTTCTTTTGACCAAGCTTGTACAATTTAATCTCATCATTTCTGCTTCTTCCTGACAACTTCTCTAACTCATTCGAAGGTAGAACATTATGGTACAATATCGATATTCCATAACAAACACCAACACAAATGTAGTAAAGCTATATCTATCTTGTCGAACCATATACTTTTTTTTTCATTTCCAATTATCCCCCTTTTATCGAACATACAAGTCAGAATCATAAATACCTAGTCATCCTAAACTTTTGATTTCACATAGACACATTCTTCTACTAAATCATGCTCTTTTCACTTTAATCGATATTCTTCTCATGTCCAAATTTAACCTCTCCAAGCTATAGCAAATTTCGTTTTCTTTCAACTTGATTTCTACATTTTAAGTCTCATTATTCATTTTGATATCACTTCTTTCCTAAATCAACCCATGCCAATGTATTCACATCCGTATCACATTCGAGGTTTTCTTACCACAGTATCATATGAATGACATTTTCCATTATTCTTTTCCCATTTCTAGTTGCCCATAAACCTTCATTGGCTCACATTGTGACATATCATCATTTTTTTTAACACTTAAACACTTAACACACGTTCATGCGTATGACTCATACTCATGCGACTCAGACTAGGGATCAGTTGCCATGGTCTGCTATGACATGACTTAAATGCATGTGACTTGACCCATGTTTCATAAAATGACCATATAAGCTCGTACTTCTGGGCTCTGATACCACCTAAAGGTAACACCCCACTCCCATATGACCCGAACTCGACATCGATGGTGATATCCGAGTCCGTGCCCTGCGAGGGTGGCGTGCTACATCACTAAGTCAAAACTCAGTATAAATTTTTTTAAAACACAACATATACTATGCAGAAATCAAATAACATACACAATCACCAGTAAGTACAATGATCGATCCCTTTATAAATACAAATTAATTCAGTCCAGTGACTTTACAAATTGACCGAATCATTTGTACAAAAATCCAGAAAATACAATTTTATACAGAATTTATCAGACACTAATGCAGACGCAAACTGATCCCGACCTCTTTTCTCACTCACATGCAGTTGTTATACGCCCGTTGCCTAATAGGGTATTCTTCTAGGTCCTGAAAAATTATTGCAAATTTTGGGTGAGTTTTGAGAACTCAGTGAGTGACCATCATCGATGGTTCACCCAATCACATAACACAATTTTCATACATCTCACATTATTTCATAGTGCACATATTAACAATATTTCACATTCACACATTTACAGAATTCCACGTTCACATTATTCATAATCGATACATGCACATGAGACTCACTTTCCAGCTTCTTATTTTGTTTGTGACCGAGTGCCTAAACTGTCCTCAGAGGTCTCATTAATAATCGCCCTTATCCATTGGTAGATATAGGCTCATTAAACGTTGAGCTGAGGCTCAATCCCTATGAGCTCGGCTCATTTTCACTCATTGAGCTTAAAGCTCGATCGGTGGCGACTCTGGTCACAACAACCATTATATTTCATGCACTTATGCCATGTGATGCAGCAGTCACTTCCACTCACTTTCACATATTATCGGACCGTAGTCTGACAAGTATCAATCACGTCAGCCGAATTTCATAATTTCACATTGCTCAAAATATTATATAATCACAATCAAACACATGTGTCACAAATTATTACATCTCAAGCATGTAGTTCACAAATTCACAAACAAGTGGCACTTCTATGTCATAGCTCCCCAATACATCGAACCTTTTGTCCGGAATCCACAATCAGAAGCACAATCCCACCATTATTCTCCACAAAAATTATAAACACAAAATTATAAGCAAATAATAATTGAGAAACTATCTAGGTCACTCACCAATAGCTTTCGAGCTAATGCCTGGAAGTCTCGGCAACGTTGGTAGGTTGACGTTCTAAAAGCGCCTCTATAACAGTCAAAATATACAAACATTACCAAATGTACCATCAGCAATATTTAAAAATGCACATGTAGCAATATAAAATGTGTACAATGCATGTTCGTGACATTCCCGGCATTATTTCAAAAATTCTCATCACAAAATTTTCCTCTACATCTTAGAAATCCAAAGACACCAAAATCACTCAATTTGAACCTCTATAGGTCCAATTATTGAGAAAATACGGACCAGAAAAATAATTACTTGGTCCTCTAACTTTGACCTAATCGATCTACATCAATAGTCCACTAGCCTACTATTATTAGTCGACTAATGTAGTGAAAATATAACAATAGTCGACTGGTCAAAGATTATTAGTCGACTAGCCTATATTATCAGACCAAATAGAAACTCTTGGTCTTTCTTCTGCCAACGTCCTAACTTTTCACACAAGTGTCCAAATGTGACATATTTGGTATTATTAGAAAGATCACATAAAACCCTATAAGTTCCTTCAAGGACTCACAAACTAATTTCATCCCTTAGGGTGTCAAAAATTCAATCAAAGTTTCTGCCTAATCACAATTTTCCAAAACAGTACCACATTTTTCTAAAATCATATCTTACCATTACTTTTGAAAAAAATTCCAAGCCTTATATCAAAAGAAAGATCAGAACATATGCTACAACTTCCATGAACAACTTGGAAGCAAATTCAACCTATAAGCAGGTCAATTTCTCAATCAAAGATTCTGCCCAACACATGTCACCCTAACAGTACCACAATCTTCCAAAAATCATAACTTCCTAACCAATTGTCCAAAACTTCCATACTTTATATCAATGAAAAGATAAGCAAACATGCTACAATTCTCATGAAGGACTTAGAAACAAATTCCACCTCCATCTAGGTCAAATTCTCCCATGATTGTGGCTGCCTTGTTAAAGAGTGTTAAATCAACATATAACCTAAACCATATCCATACTTGAAAAATTCATAACTTACAAGCCCTATATCCAACATTAGCATATTAGAACTCATTACAAAACTAAGACATTCCTCTAAAACTTTCCTTAAGAACACTTGAGTAAATTTAAATAATAACAGTCCTGAAGTGCCTTCAGAACACAGTAATCACAAAACCTATACACTTAAGGACATTTACACACAAAACACATTAATACATGAATTACCATCTGAAAGCTAACAAGTCATAACTTTCAACCTAAAAATTGAAAAATGTCATACTTAGTGGAGATAGAAAGCTAGCAAGAAAATATTCAACTTTCATGAAGACCAATTTCACAAAATCTGTCAACTTTAGCCTAGAAAAATTCCCCAAAGTTTCAGGTCACAAATCATGCAATGTTAGAAACAGCACTATTCACCCTGCACATATATCTCACTTTCAAGGCAAAATTCAGAAACATTTAAGCCACAATTGGACAACACTTCCTTCATAAAAATTCTAGCAAAACTTCTCAAGTTTAATTCAAGCTAAACCTCATCTCAATAGCATAATCATATCAAAAGTTTTGACCAATCATTGAAACATATACAATTTCAATTTTCCAGTTTTTACACCTAACTCAAATCCTATCATTCCAATACCAATTCTCACTCAATTCACTTCATTTATCCACCATAGCACACCCCACAACCTATCCTTGAACAATAGTCCACAAAATTGCAGCACACATGCACTTAATCATCTATCATTTTCTACACTCATCTTTAATCACAAATCATCTAAATTTTCAAACCATCTCAATTATCATACAACACATACATCCTACCTCATCAATCATCAATCAACCATCAAGTAACAAGTAAATTACATACCCATATTCTTCACACACAATTTCCATGCAATTTAGTGTACAAGCATCACAAAATGCAATTAACTACCAATTTATACATAAACACAATCCTTACCTATTTAACTTCCAAAACTTCAACTCCTCACTCAACCCTAGCTTCCAAGCAACCCACGTTCTTCATCTTGAAGGAGGCAAAGATAGGTTTTTTTTTTAAGACAAGGAAGAAGATGATATGGTGAGAGTAGCAAGTGAAAGGTTGAAGCAAGATGCAATTTAATGAAGCTTTGGGTGAGTCACGAAAGAAGGAGAAGAAGAGAAGAATTTATGGAGAAGAAGAAGGAGACATGAAAATGAGAGAAGCAAGAAGACCCCACAATTCGGTGGTCTTTCACGTTATAAGAAGTGGTGTGGCAAGTGACACATGTCACTTGCCACATGTCTCTTTCTTATTGCTCTACTTGGCCCACTAAATAAACAATCTAATTAATCTCCACCTTCTAATCCAATCGTCTCCAAATTTTCAATAACATTTGTCAATAATTCCTAAGATCATTTATCAAAATTTTCAGTGTCATTGGGCAAGGAAACCAATCAGTCTGCCACTTGGCAATTTTTTCGGTCCAGAAATTTTCCTCAAAAATTTCCAGAAAAATTTCTAAAATTCTCCAAAAATGCAAAACACAAAAAGACCCACTCCAATTAAATTTTTAAGCACAAAAATCATATTTTGCACAATGATCACATTAATGCCACCTATAACGAGAAATGTCATGAATGCATGTACAATCATTACATGTGCAAAAATTCACTATTCACGTGTATATATGAATGCATGAACATAGCAAAACAATTTTAAACACTCATACCCCTTTCCAAATGCCTATTTTATCCTTCCCATCGATGATGGGATGTTACAACTGAAGTTGAATACATGTCAGCTGCAAGTTGTTATTTACAGACGTTATGGATTAAGTATCAGTTGGAAGATTACTCCATACAAGAAGATCAAATCCAATCTTTTGTGACAACATAAGTGCTATCAATCTATCAAAGAATATAATACAACACTCGAGGGCAAATCATATTGAAGTTAGAAATCATTTTATACGAGACTATGTATAGAGAGGAATCATCATTCTACAATTTGTTGAGACGAATCAACAGTAGGCGGATATCTTCACTAAACCTTTGTGTGAAGATAGATTCAAGGAAATCAGAAGGAACTTGAATATGGTAATGCTGAATGACCATTCGTCTGTCACGTCATGACCCAGACGATTCATACAAGAAGAAGATAAAAAGTCATAATTTTGTAAGTAAATAGTAACGATAAGTTATGAACGTTAACTTTTCAAGAGTAGGTATAATAAGGAAATCTTCTCAATATTCTAAAATACCTTTTACTCTAGAATTTTCTTGAAATACTTTGAAACCGAATTGTTTAACGCTCTCAAATAAGACGATTCGATACTCTATTCTAAACTTTAAGTTTTTTTCATCTCATATTCTTACTTTTAGAGAGTAACATCGCTATTTTGAGCGAAATACTTTTGTGTGATTAGTTTTTTATTTGTTACAGATTACAAATGAAGCAATCACTTATCTATGGGTGACACGTTGATTTCAAATCATTAAAGGAAAATCAGATGGACATTGAACTAGAGATTGAAGCAGTTGGCTGGAAAAACTTTTTCAAGGTTCATGAAAAGGTCTATTTGAATGAGATATTTGAGTTTTGGAAAAATGCAAAGGTGGTGGACGATACCTTAGTATCATTGGTAGATGGATTGTCGGTCTTCTTGATGCAAGATACTACTGAAAGGGTTAGTGGGTGTTCTAGTATTGGAGTAAAGCTATTTAACAATATAAAATGGATTACTCAAGGTCGTATAGATAGAATGCACATCAATCGACAACTTTATGGAAGTAGTGATCCAGAAGTTAAGAAGGCGACAACCCTTGTTCCGAAGGATAGGGTTCTACATTTACTACTTCTTCAGTGTGTTCTATCAAGATTAGGCTTAAAGGACATTGTGACAATGAACGATGAACATTGTCTGTATCACCTACTGAATCATCAACCCATTAATCTTCCATACTTGATTTTAAAGTACATGATGAAGTCAAAAGGAGATTCTAACTCTTTACCATATGGAATGCTGTTGATGAGGAATTTTAGAAAATCAGGAATCTTTCTCGATAGAGGTAACAGGGTAAAGATGGATGTGAAGAGCATCATTAATGTCACAACTATTCACAGAAAAGGGATAAAGTTTAATGATGAGGCAGATAAAGGTTCTACACCGAAAGCAAGGTTTGAGGGGGAGCTAATAGTAAGACGGGGCAGAAGTGAACGTAGTATGTCTGCAAGAAAAACAAAACCTCGATCAACAGGAAGAACATCTGTAGAAGAAAAGACTGAGAAATCATCTGATGCACCAATACAATCTAAGACGATTCTACAGAAAGATGAAAGCCGGGTTCAACAATCATCACAATAAGTGTCATTGAAGCGAAAGGCAGAGACACTTCAATCAAAAAAATCCAAACAATTAAGGTCACCAAGACTATTGACCTTACGACAACAAGAATAGAAGAAGAGGAAGTCTCTGATTTTTTATGGATATTTTGAAAAGCAAGAGAAAAGACAGTAGCCTACCAGATCAATTGTCTTTATTTTGCAAAGTCAATCAGCAAAATCATCTAGAGAGATAGAAATTAAAAGGAAGTTGGCATTTAAGAGGAAGAAGCCTTAACAGCAACTTTAATCTAAATGGGAAAAAGAACAAAAGAAGGTGAAGCCCAGTCAGAAAAAGGTTTCTTCATCTGATGTTCAAAAGAAGGCAAACATTTGAACACCAATTGGAACCTTATAATCCTTCTCAACCAATCAACAAAAAGGATTTGAGAATGAAGATTATAGAAGAACCAGTACCTGTTCAAAGCAGAAGCTCAATTATTATCAAAGAACCTTCAAAAAAGTCAGTCAAGGTACTAGTCAAACCGATACCGATGAATGCTCAAACAATACTTCTTCTAAATTATGAAGAACGTAGATTATATGGTATTTTGTGAGATAAGAAGGTAGAACCATATCCATTGAAGATTTCAAAGGATCAGTATACAATTTATCCGATTACGAGTAGAATATCGATAAAAATCGTGCCAGATATTCAACCAAGATGTTCAACCCTTGTGAGAAATGAAGAAAAAGGAAAAAAGAAGATGTTTCCTGAGGAAAATAAAGATGATCTTACAGAAGAGCAGATTCAAGTAGCTGTGAAGAATATAGATGATACATGTAACGCAGTTCAACCTGGAGGAATCTATGTTTCACACCACATTTCAAAATCATTAGGAAGTAAATTTGGATTTTCAACCATAGATGAAAACTTCAAGGTAGTGGCAAAATGAAAGAAGGATGACAAAAGTACCACCGTTGAAGGTATCAATTTCAACTTAGAAACCTTTGTGCATTTGGTCATGCATTTCAGACCTTTAGGTTTCATACCTTCAGTGAAGGATGTGTTACACCTTCTTGGGCAACCAATTTTGAAACTACATAGACCTGATGATGTTGATCTCTCAGAAGGAAAACAACTCTGCAGTCTACCCTCTATCAAAATTATAGAGTTAGACATTTTACCTTTAGAACTATCTGCTGTTGAAAACCTTCATCCACTTAGTGAAATACAACAAGATTCTACTAATAATCTGGAGTTTTTGAAGCATTTCATAAATTGGTCGGAAACAAGTCACAATCAAAATGAAGTTTAGGAAGCATTAGCAAAAGAAATTAAGGAAGTTCATACTAAGGTTGATGAACTAGTTGACTCAGTGGGTGATCTTCATGAGGAAGTAGCACTACTATAGGTTACTATTGAACAAGACCTTAAGACGATCCGCACTGACATGCAACATATGCTTTCTGCCGAAACATCTACGATAAGCAATCTTTTTGATTAATAACAAATAGGGGGAGAAGGAGACAAAGAGGAGAACGAGAAGAGAAGATAGAAAGCATTGCAAATATTTTATATGCAATTCTTTTCTTATGTTTTTTCTTTATTATTCGTCAGAATACTATTCATCTATAGCTATCATTTTATCGTCTAAAATTATGATTATTTGTTATCATCAAGAAGGGGAGAGTGTTAAGTCAAGAGGACTTCACTTCATTAATTTTGATGACAATCAAATAATAATAATCTTATAAATGTATGAATTGTTTTGATAAGTTTGTTAAGTGTGCGTAAAATGTAAATAACACTTAGTCAACTTAGAAGGTGCACAATAATGCCGAATGGTTGTTACACCAAACGAAGCACAACACCAGATGAAGTGCAACAACAAACGAAGTGCAACAATGAATTGCCGCAACACCGCATTTAAATGCGATAACAAACTAAGCGGTATAATAGACTAAGTGGAATAACAGACGAAACATAGTAACAGAAGAAGCATTATTCTAGACGATACAAAAGGAGGATATTCTATAAAGTCAGATAGTTAGTTAGATAGAGCTAGTTACAGGACTCAACTAATAACCGCTTCTAGAAGATTCAAGAAGGTTTCAAGAAGACAATGGAGACTTAGCTATAAATACTAGTTCTAGTTGAAGACTAAGTTAGCATTTTTTACGTGTTTAGAATACCAAATATTCTGTATTCAAAGTGTGAAAAAGTGAGCGAATAAATCTGTAACCTAAAGCCCAAAAATACTTTTCTTAGAGAGAGAAAGGAAGGTTAAAGCCTGGAGAGGCTAATTGTTGAGACTCATTTCCGAAACCCAACCTTTTGCGAATATCATAATACTTGAGCGTGTGATTCTGTAGGGTTATTTCCAAAAAATATTATTAGGCATCATCCCACAAGGGTGGCGTGCCCATGACAATCAAATATCGAAACAATTTATTACCTTAATGTTGGATCCTATCTCTGAATGTGAAGTCCAACTCTTGCTGAAATGTCATAAGACTCTCATGTCTTTACTTCATCATACTCTTTAATATATTTCATACAACTAATTTTCATCATTTACATTTCAATACCCTCAAAACAAAAGGGTTTTACAAAACTATAATGGCTTTTCAAGCCCCATTACAATATAATCCGAAATCTCAAACTACAAAAGTTACATGAACTACAAATTCTTGTATTTCACAAAGATAACTTAAATTCCAAGATATGCAGAATTTGAAGTAACGTTCTTATTCTCTTGATCACTCGATCTTCTTAACTATCAACTGAGGAGGAGACAGAGAGGGGGTGAGCTCGAAAACTTGTGGATAACAGTTTATAATAGAACTCAAATAAGCAAAACTTGTGAAGTAATTTCTTCCTTGTCATTTGAAAACGCTTTCATTGAGTTTAAACAATAATACATGTTTCTAAAAAATTCTTGTCTTGTCAACAAATCAAAATCATAACCAACACAATTTATGCAATTTTTCAACTTATTCGAAAATTATGAATGTGTCAACTTGATCAAACATAACATGAGCGCATAAACACATCAGAATGGTTTAGGTGGATCCAAACAGAACGTACTACACATTTCCCACACGGGTCCTATGTAGCCATGAACAAAATGTACTATGCAATCCCATGTAATGTTCTTACGTAGTCGTGAACTTATGGGAGTCCGCAAGGGAGCTCCATGCCACTAGCAGGCAGGCGAGAGAAGTATTTAGACAAATGCATTTGACTATACTTAGGGGACCACCACAAACCCACATAACACGTATATTTCAAAACTTGTAAACTTTTTTCCTAAACCGACACTTTTCTTGCAAACTTGTTTTTCACAAGCTTGACGTATATCTTGAAAGTCATTCTTGAAAACATGGTTTTATAAACATGCATCTTTTCCAAAAAGGCATCACTCAAATCATGTAACAAACATATATCATAATTCACACCCATTTATGAACAATAATGTAGCACATATGATGCAATTGAAAATCAGAAAACTTCTTTGATTTAGCAAAAACAATAATGGCTTATTAACTTAATTATAAACATGAAACCCACCTGATTTCCTTGCTTATAGGCTTGCTCAGAATGTCTCTTCTCTTTACAAACAAGTTGAGGTCTCTAAAGTCCTTTCATGTTATATCTTTAATGTGTGCTCTGTGAGTTGATCTAACTGAAATAGGTCTCTTCGATCCCTTCGGTTCTTCACCAAGTGAAGAGATCCTTGGCTCAAATGGAAGCTCTCTCTTCCTCTACCTTTTTCTCTTCTTAAACAACCTCAAAATCTTTCTTATAGGCTAAGGAAATTTGAAACCCTAGCTTGGTTTCTCCTCCCTCTCTCCTTCTATTATTCTCTTTGTATTTCTCTCTCTTTTTCATGACATTCTTTCTTTCTCTTCCTTCCATTTATAGGCAAGACAACACTTCTTCTTTTAACTATGCTCTTCCATTTACACCTTATGTCTTTTACATGTAAGTATCTTGTCAAACGCACCCTTGAATATTCTAACATAACATATTATTCTAGAAGAATCTTCTCTATTGTCTTATGTTTCCAATGACACCAAAACCATCCAATTCGGGTCAGTGATTCGAAAGATACACTTCAAACATTTTTGGACTACTCTTGTCCAAATCAGTATATTAGGCACAAATTTTATTCAAAATTTAAACATCATAAAAATAGAATTAGATTCCAATTTCTTCATACCATTTGTAGCTCCATGTATCTAGTTCAACACAAATCAGAAATCGTCTCATTTGGAGCTCTACCAATTTAGAAATCATCAAAATACTGAAATACGTTCTGTGGAATAACACCAGTTCATAGTATTTAAAAACACACACACTGTACCCGTCCCATGTTTTTCACTCCATCTCTCTCACTTCATTTCAGATGGCTACAATTTTTGGTGGAGATGTAGAGCACTGTCTTCAAGTCCAATGGTTGAATAATCAAGTCATTTGAGTGTCTAAAGAAGAAGGTATGGCCAAAAGAATCCAATCTGGTTTTATGCTCAATCAAATTGAACCTATCGTGGGACAATTAGTATAACTTTCTCTATAGTTATCGGATTTAGGTATTCTTTAGATGGTTCAAAATAGCACTTCAAGATCTACAAATTTTATGAAGACCTAAAAGCCAATTCTATCTTTTGGAGGATCAAAGATGGAATAGAAGATAGAAGATGAACAGTAACCCAGAAGATGTGTATGAACAGTAACACGGAAGATGTTTTGCACTTGGCATAACTTTCTCTACAGATATCAGATTTAGGTGTTCTTTGGATGGTTAAGGGGACTTCAATAGATACAACTTTCATGAAGACCTAAAAGACCAATTCTATCTTCTGAAGGATCAAAAATGAAATAGAAGATAGAAGATAAACAGTAACCCAGAAGATAACAAAACACAGATGAAGCGAAAATAGAATAAGCGAAAGGCAGAAGATAGCAAAACACAGAAGAAATGAAAACAGAAGAAGAGAAAGGTAGAAACTTAGACGAAACAAAAGGCAGATGAAGCAAAACTCAGAAGATGAAAAATTCAGAAGAAGCAAATCGACAAAACACAGAAGATAACAAAAGACAGACGAAGTTCATAAACAGTAACCCAGAAGAAGTTTATGAACAGTAACCCAGAAGGAACAAAACCGAGAAGAAGACACGTCAACAAAACACATAAGAAGACACGTCAATAAAACATAGAAGAAGACGCGTCAGCAAAACACAGAAGAAGATGCATCAGTAAAACACAGAAGATAGCAAAACACAGACGATACAAAAGGCAGAGAATACAAAAGGCAGATAATACAAAGCTCAAAAGATACAAAACACAGACGATACAAAAGGCAGAAGATACAAAAGGCAAATGATACAAAAAACAAAAGGAACAAAACACAGACGATACAAAAGGTAGAGGATACAAAGGCAGACGATACAAAACCCAGAAGATACAAAACACAGATGATACAAAAGGCAGAAGATACAAAAGGCAGACGATATAAAACACAAAGGGAACAAAACACAGACGATACAAAAGGCAGAGGTTACAAAAGGCAGACGATACAAAAGACAAGCGATACAAAATACAAAAGGAACAAAACACAGATGATACAAAAGGCAAAGGATACAAAAGGCAGACAATACAAAACACAAAAAGAACAAAACACAGACGATACAAAACACATAAGAAGTTCATGAACAGTAACACAGAAGGAGTTCATGAACAATGACACAGAAGAAGCAAAAGTTAGACGGAGGAAAATATAGAAAAAGATGACATCATCAATGATGTCATCATAGAAGAAGCAAAAGAAAGAAGATATAACTCCTCTTTTGCACATCTCCCTTATAAGGACCACGGCTTTCAGCCTAGAAGTTTAAAAATTCTATACTATACATTGCTGGAAAGCTAAAAGAAATATCGACAGCTTACTAGTAGACACACTTTCTCTACTCTGGCCTAAATCAACCTAGATTAATCCAGATTTTCCCCTTGAGTACAAAACATGAATTTTCTACATTCATTCATTATACTGCACCCAATTCTTAACTTCATGATAACTTATGATTCTTAAACACTAAATTTAAATTCGATGTCTTCCGAAGAAAAGTAGCCACAGGTTTCTAGTTTAATCTAAATCAAGAATCATCTAGTTTAGATAACTAGAAATGAATTTGTGACTAAAGGACTGAAACTTACTCCTTGAACAATTTTCCAGATCTAACACTCATTTTGTTTCAAAATCTTTCCTTAACATGAATCATACTAAGACAACCTTTTCTACTTCATTTACTCCTCATTCTCAACTCCATCTCAAATCGATAGCATCTGAAGAATATATATATATATATATATATATATAGTCCATGTTTAATCATAGACACCAATAACAAAACATACCCGTATGTAGCTATTCTTCATCCACTTACTACACAAATGCAACTTCATTTTTGGCTTTAATTCTACTTCTAACTTTCACCTTAATTCTTTTCACTTCAAATTCTTGAATCCACCAAAAAAACCAAAACAAAACTTGGGCATATCCACATTTTTCATTCGCTACTTTACCCTTGCCTATCTTTTCTTGGTTCAAAAATTTTCATTCGTTTACTCTTTACTCATAACTACTTAACAAAATTTCTCCTTCAAATAGTTCTAACTTCCATGAAACATTTGGGGTCCAACACTAATACAACTGATCAAGAATACTTTGTGAGAGAGACCTGAAGAGGCTTTGCAGTGTAGAAAGAATAGTTGTAAAGTTGAAAAGTATAGTGAAATCTCAGACTAACTCCAAGAATTGGACGTAGCCCAAGGTTTGGGGTGAATCAGTATAAAATTACAGAGTCTATTCTCTAACCCTTACTTTTAATTTTCTTATTGCTAGATGAGTAGATAATATTACTTGCGATTGCATTGCTTATCAACTTTAGCAAAATATTTTAGTAATCATTTGAATTTTTTGTAAAGAAATTCAAGAAATCTTAAAAGATTAATATTTTCAAAAAAATTACACAATTCAACCCCCCTTCTTGTATAGTTTACATATCATATCAGATTTCTATATTAACAAGTGATTTACTTCAGTTAATAGAAGTGAAGTCCTCTTGACTTAACAATAATGAACGAGATTTGAGGGCTAGCTTGTTTCAACTAAACTAGCTCGTGCCATTTCTTTCTAAGGGCATAATTTCTTAACAGATCCTTACAAGATGCATTGAAGTTACTTAAGGATGTCTACACCATTATATGATGTCCTCTAAGTCATGCGTGAGATTAAAATTGAGGATATGGTCATTAATATAAGTTCCTATAAACTACTCCAAGGGATTTAGTGAGTTGCTCAAAACTTGATTTACCAAAGAGTTGTCTATGATATCATTTCTAATGGAATTAAGCTTTGTTAACCTACTTAGAGGGACAACACTTTTTCCAATTATTATACGATAATATTATTAGTCTCCATTTGCTATCTTACTCTTAACTCCATTCTAACCTTCTTCCTTAACTTAAGAATAACCATAGTCCAAGAGGATTTATACTTAGACTGTATGGACCAAAAATTAGTATTGATCAAGTAGTATGCAAGAATCCACTTAACCTTTAAGGCTTGTTTGTCGATGTGGATTCTCCATATTCTTTTAATCATTAGTGCCTTAATTCTAACTCTTATAGGGATTATTGATATGAAAGATCCCTACCCTATATAGCTATAAAGGCAAATGCACCTATCGAACTATAGTATAGTTTTAGTGAATATTGAGTGACAGTCACACATGGACTATAAGTACTCGTAATGACCTCTTTTCTATTATAGAACTAGAAAAATACGGTGATGGTTTAATTTAAATGATAATAATAAACTAAAGTTCAACGCAAACAATAACTAATAGTGTAAATCGCTCAAAGATTAACCAAATCAAAGAAACAATACCTAGGTAATGAATTCTCTTCAGATTTCTTAAGTTGTTAACCCTTTTATTATACAATTTAATTAAAAATCACTGGCTCATGGAAATTCCTATCTTATGTTATCATCTTTCTAAAGACTATCAAATAAATAATCCTAGGTTGATTAATTGAAATCTCTTTCAAATTAAAACCCCAAAGATTGTTTTAACCAAGATGTGAATTTCACTATTAGGTTTGACCCTAATCCTGAAGATTTGATTCGACCTATCATTAGATTTGTAAGTAACTCCTTTTAATTATTCTAGATCTATTTATACAAAGGATTTCTCAATCCCAAATGCATTAAATCATAAATGAAATAATATCTTTGAAATATCAATTCATGAAATATTCAAAACACATAATTGAATCCAATGAATCAAGAACAAATTACCTTAAATAAAGAATCAAATCACAAAGTTCATCCTAAGGTTCTTACCACCTAGGCATTAAACAAATTTAGTTCATAAAAATTGAAAACATATCCAAGAATTCAAAAGAAAAATTAAAAACAAGATAATTTGTCACATATTCCCTTTTTTTTTAATAAAATCCACTATTTTGATGGAACTATGATCTCTACTCGAATCTTTGAGTCAATCTTCACTTCTTTGTTGCTCTATGGTTCAAAATTGTGTTTAAAACTTGGATTTTTTTTAATTTCACTCCTTATTTTCCTTTTATACTTTGAAATTAGGGATTTTTCACTAGACATGGTCAACCGCACAATTGTGTATAGTGATATGTCCCTTAATATCACTTAAATTCTTCTATGGTCATGTAGAAACATGACTTTAGCAATTTACATGGTTTATAGATATGACCTTGTCCAGTACTACATAGACATGTTTGACCTAAATATGGATATAACAATGTCATTTCACTTGTACACAATTACAGTTATTTCCACAATCTCCCATATGGTCGTGTCCAAGTCTAAGACAAGCATGTCCTTAAGCGTGTCCTTCCAAAACAACTTCAATTCTTCAATTTTTGCCTCGATTCCACCCAAATTATTCTCCTTCCTATTTATGAAGGCAATTAAGACATAAAACATACTAGAAACATATTAGGTACTAAAAATAAAAATATCAAATAAACAAACAAGATGCACTAAATATGGGATAAAATATAGTCTACTAAGCATTTTTCATACTTCCCCACACTTAATCATTTTTCTTGTCATCAAGCAAATTATAATCCAAATTATTAAACTTAAAAACATCCATCCCTTTTCAATTTCAACCTATACATCCACACCCTAAATTATCATATCTTATGGATCTAATCAACATATAATTAGGCTCCAGTAGTTCTAGAACAAACTTCCATAAACCAATATCAATCGTAATCAAATTGATAATCTTTCTGAAATTAAAAGCATTAAATTCCATGCCCTCACAAAGGATTCACTCAATTCATTCAAAGTGTTTATGGTGGAAAATAATAAAACTCTAAAATCAATAAATAGAAGGAATCTTAACTGTAAGCTTACAAAAAAATCACATCTCCACCACTAATAAATTAAAAAAAAAAAAATTATTTTAAACAAGGTGTAATAGGGCTTGCGTAAAGGTATGGAAAAATAATTAAAAGGCAGGTTGTGAAGGAAATTTATATAAAACAAAACTGTACAAAACTAGCTCTTTATAGCAAGCAAATATTTTAACTAGCATAATAATAATTCTTCTCCTCTAGCTTTCTTTTCTTTTCTTTTCAAACTTTAAATTTGACCCACTTTGAAGAGAATATAAGGATTTGATGATAATGCATTTGAGAAGAAACAATTTAACACTTAGTATGCACCAATAATATAATACAAGCTTTAGTATGCACCAATAATATAATACAAGCTTTAACATTTAAGTAATGCAAATCCTTTAGGGTTCAAAATCAGATAAGAAGTTTTCAAGAAAAACAAGGTGATTGGCTTGTAATGTGGTTACTATCAGTCAAAGAAAAGGCTAAATGTCAAAATTGGTTACTCTTAAAGGATTAAATAAGGTAAATAATAATCAAAGAAATAAGGTCAAAACAATCGGCCAAATTTAATTTCCTTTATCATTTTAATGCCTCTAGTATGACTTGGGTTTTAATATGAATAACAAAAGCTAGTTTCGTAATCATCCAAATATTTATGATAAAACACACAACAAAGAATAACAGGCATAATATAATGAATACTAAAACATGAACTTTCATCCTTTCACATACTAACTCAACTAAAAATAAATAATAATCTACAACATTTCAGATAGATTTTAACTATATTAGGATGCGGTTAACAAGAATGAATCATAAGGATTATAATAAGCTTGATTATTGACCAAAATTGAAAATTTTATATAAAATTTATTTAGAATTCAACATACCCTTCTCCACACTTAAAGATGTACAATTTTCCTAATGTATGAGATAAAAGCCTAAAAATATAAGATGAAAGAAAACAAAATGAGAAAGGAATATTAATATGGTATTTCCTAAAAATAATTTATACAATTATGAACTTATTACGTTTTCATCCCAAATTTAGTATAGTTATCCTTGAAAAAGAAAAATTAAAGGGATAAAAGAAAATGAAATAAAAAGAAAATATATAATATATTATAAAAGGTAATGATAAGGTAAAATAACAGTTTAGCATAGCTAAGCCCTTGCTGACAATTAGACAAAATAAAATAATAAATTAATAATACACGAAAATAAAAATGAAAATGATATTAAAAATAACCCCATAGAGCATCCTAGACCACCTTTATATCTGTCAATCCATAGGTGTGCTAGGAATGTCTATTGCATGGGTATCCTATGGTGGTGCCTTTGTAGTAGCATAAGCATTTGGTTATTGTGGAGTTGATGATGATATGATGACTCTAGTTGGTAGAGGTAGTATCATAACTTTGAGAATTCTTACCATCTTGACCAACACCTTCTCCATCCATCTGTCTTGCACATCAAATTGTGCCACCCACTCCGTCAACTCCCATTTTCTGTTTCGAATAGTACACTTCACTCCTAAGATATGCCCCATGTATCTTTATATAGATGTAATTACTATATAAAGATAAAATGTGGGTGATGATGAATGCAATTAGGAATAAAATGAAACAATAATAAAACATGCAATAACAAAATAAAATGATGTTAAATGCATAATTGCTAATTACAATTCCTAGAGTTAAAATGAAAATGCATATATATGAATATTAAATGAACAATTAAGAACTAAACTATGGAAAACATGAAATGATTATAAAATTAAATAAACAACAACTAACTAATTGAAAGAAAACAATTTATTAATAAACTAATAAAGCATAAAGCTATTCACATAATATAAAAAGCATGGAAAAAATCCCAAATTGAATTTTACCAAATCACATTGCATTTTGACATTTAAATCCAACAATCCATAATGGATAGTATAAAATTCATCTTGAAATTGCAAAACAAGAAGAAGGGAGTACCATAAAAGACAAAAAAACTAGTTGTAATACCGACTAGGAGAAGTGTTAATTTCAAAATTCACCCAAAAATTGAAGAAAATATAATGAAAATGCAATAAAATAATAAGAATGTATATAAATTGTGTGAAAATCTAAGATTAGGTTATATATGAAGTCATACAAGGGAGAAGAGAGTGAAAAAGTAGAATGGGGTGAGAGAAAAAGGGGTATGGCTAAAGAGTTTCTAAAATCACAAATGCACATGGTCTAAAGACATTACTGTGTCCAAGACTGTAAAGTGTCTAGGAGTGTGTTAGAGTGGATATGGGTGTGTGCATATTACATGTTCAGCAAAGGTATATGAATTAGCCATATCCAATCATTGTATAAATCACAGAGCTCATTTGAGAAATTCTAAAATTAATAAAAATGAAGACGGGGGTGTCTAGTGACCGTCTAGGTTATTGGGTCTGTGTTAAACATAAAACAATATAAACTAGTAGACAAGGGCACAGGCACGGGCATATCCAATGATTGTGTGCATCTTTAAATTCCTAGAAACTTTAAATTTTTTGCTTAACCTTAAGTTAATTACATAAAAACACACCAAATAATATATAAAACAGGAAAGAATGATTAAGGATGCTTATAATCCTAAAATAAAACAGGCCAAGAATTAATAAAATCATGGAATTGATAGGTCAGTGATTAAAATGTTCTTACTGGTACTATTCACTCTATAAAGCTTACTGTTTGTCTTGTTCAATCGATCTCCATGGATTCTTTTGTAATATGTTTTTTATGGTGCTACCACCTTATTTTTCTTACTTTCTGTTGGATCACGTATGGCCTGAGTATTCACAATACACTGTGGAAAAGACCATAACACAACACGATGTATAACCGAAAACATATAGGATGCGCAAAAATACCTTTTTTCACGGATTGGTGGTTGCTTTTTCGGATTCGTAGACATTGCTACACGGGAATGTCCACTACTAGTATCCATACGAGTATGCACAATCCAGGCTGCAGCTATCGTGTGCTAGCACGTCCTGAAACTCTTTCCTAATGCCGCACAATTTTTCTCTCTGGTGGTGGCTAGGGTTTCGTATCACAATGATGTAGCTTAACCCTTATGAGACCTAAGTTTCTCTATTTATAGAGAAAACCTAATCCCATTAAAGCCCAATAAGTTTCGGCCCATTATATCTCATATAATAAAAGCCCGACAGCTTAATTCAATCTAGCCCAATAAATATATCCATATATATTTATTCAATGCCTAATAAATTAGGCCCAAGAGAATAAGCCCAAATCACATCACCCTTTATATATGACCCTGTAGGCTCATTTGATGTTGGCAATGGGCTTGATCACACTTCAAGGCCCATAATTCATAAGTGGCCTCTAACAAGATATTATGACTACCCAAATCAAATGAGGATCGATAATCCGATTTAACCTGTAATCATGGTTATAAGCTAAGTCGCTTTGTAACACAATATCCAGATTAATCACAAGGCATGGTACATGTCAACCTTTGATTAATCATAGTTTCTTGATCCCCAAGTTGACTAATTATAACAAATGACATTGATGACTCTTCATCAATTCATTTGAGCACGGCCATGCATTTCTTCAATCACACTTGTCAAGAGGCCCAAATGATATCTCTCTCATTTAAGAGAGGTACAAATCCCATCTACGTCATTCACATCCCTCTGTATGATTCATTTGATGTCCAATATAAGACTACTTGTTATTCGGTTAAGAATAACTTCGTTTAATATCAAAACACCGAATTCCTCATGTAGGGAACCATGATGACTTCAGGTCAAAGGAATAAAGTCAAACCATATTGAGAATTACTAATGACATGAAACCATGTAGTGTTCACTTTGTGGGTCGGTCCAATATATGTTCTCTAACATATATCTATGTTTCTGATTTGATAACTCATATCCATGATTAGTAAAACATGATCATCAATCAGAACACTTACTAGCCTTGACTAGGGACAGTTTAGAATAGTATTATAATACTTATGGTTTTACTATCAAGTCACATACTTGATGACATAAGCCTAATACTATTCATGGATTGTAAATCACATTACATAAATGACATACATGTATATATAAAAGGAATAACTCATAATATATTATTAACAAGTCATAATGTTAATACATGAATCACAACTATCCATTGGCCTAGGGCACACTACTAACACTTTCTCCATCCAACACACCTTCTTATTGTCTTTCATGGTATTATTCTTCACTCCTTTTACTGTTGTCTCCAACTTCCTCTTCAACTTATATCATTGATCACCTTTCTCAGTGGCTCATTGCACCTCAATTTCTTTTCTTTTCATCCCCCTTATGTTAGTTCCTTGTTATTTCTTTGTACCACTTTGTATCAGTTCTACTCAACAAGATTTATCCTCCCTCTATGGACACTAACAACTTTCTGCTTCTAAATTCAAACTCTCTAGCAATTAAAAAGTTCTACACTTCCTTTTGATTCTTTTCAACACTCTCTTCAATATCCAGATGATAACACTCCTAAAACTTTTAAAATTCCTGGGTGTAGGTTGCAAGAGAGTCCACACCTGAACTTAAACTTAACTACTATCATTTTTCTAAGTTTATGGATTCTAGTATTATTTCCCTTAGAAGTTTTTCGAGTAAGAGCTAGCAGGTGGAACTCCACAATACTTGGTTTCTTCTTTGAAAGGAAAGTTGCATTCCTTATAATGAAATGGGCCATGAATAATTGGAAATCCATAGGACTACAAGACATATTCATTAATACTAATGATATATTTCTTTTTAAGTTTTCCAATTCATATGATGCAAAGAAAGTTCTTCACGTAGGACCATGTTAGGTTCCGAATAAGCCCTTATTTTTACAGATCTGGAGACTAGGTCTAAGAATGGAGGATGTTATAACAGGAATATATTCCTTTGTAGATTTGCATTGATGGAGTTCCACTTAAGTATTGAACTACCTCTAAACTTAACCACATTACAAGCTTCATTGGAAAACCTACATGCATAGATCAAGCTACATATGAGATAAAGAGGATTCAATTTGTTGGAATCTATGTTTTAGTGTCCTTTATAACTTATTTACCTAAATACATTCCGATCATTCAATTGGATGAGAACTTAAAACCATATCAAGATGATGTTAGAATCTCATATACTTGGAAACCACAATCCGCCACTACCAGAATTTAGAGACCCACTAGTAGGACATTCAAGATTGGAGAGTGTTAGGAAAGATTCTATATTGATAGGATCCTTAATATACGTTGTGGAGGTTTGTGACCGTGGTAAGCTTCAAAAAATTGTGGAAATAGCAATATCAATAGTACTGGTGAAGTTGTAATGCTTAATGAAGCTTTAGTAGAATGTGAGTAGGATATAACTGAAGGTGGTACTCTAATTAAAATTACCAAGCAAATAGAGGAATTTGAAACTATAATAAAAAAAAGATTAGGGAGGAAGAAAAAGGCCTTAGTTGGGGAAACTAAATTATGATTATTATTGCTTCAAATATCAAATGGGCTAATGCCCCTTATAAAAAGCTTTTGTTTAAGAGGTTATTAGCTCAAAATAAAGTTGTTATACCAAGAATTTTGGAGACTCAAACTAAGAAACACAATTGTAGCTTTCTTTACTTTTTTTCCCCAAAGCATTGGAATCTATTATTTAATCATATGCATCATCCAAATGGAAGAATTGTAGTTGTGTATGATTCTTATGTTTTTATTGTTACTATAAGCTGCATTTTAGACCGGTTGATTCATTTAGAGGTATACAATAAGGTTTCTGGTAATTTGATTCTCATTACATTTATTTAGGCTCATAATAATGCATATCAAAGATTCTCTTTATGGAATTAGCTCAGGTCACTAGTAGATACTTTTTCTATTCCTTGGTTAGTTTTTGATGATTTTAATGCCTTCATCAATTGAAAAAAGGCTCAAGGTGTTAGATTTATAACAAATCCTTGCTCTGAGCTGAGACAATGCATTTTAGACATTTAATTATTAGACTTACTATATGGTGGAAGCTTATACACTTAATGTAATAAACAAGGGGCGCATAATTATATAAGGAAAAAGCCTGACAAGAGTTTTTCCAACCATTTGTGGTTCTCCACCTTTCCTAATAGCTTCTCTACTTTTACAAACCAAAGTCTCTCAAAACATCATGCTGTTATCACTCATCTTGGTTCTATAAGACCCATCTTCCCCTTTAGATTTAACCATTTTCTTACTAATCTAGCTGAGTTTGAAGTTTGTATTATAAGAATTTTAAATGTCTTCATCCAAGGATCCAAACAAATTGTCCATGCCAAAAATATTTCACTCATTAAAGAAGTGATGAAAATTCTATTTCAGTGCAACATAGGTAACACTTATCATCTCCTTCAAACTACTAAAGCTTCTTTTAAAAGAAATCAGACTAAATTATAAAGTGATTCAACTTCATTTGACCTCTAGAATTAGGAAAGGATTGCTATGCGACATCTCTCTAATGCACTGAAATATGATTATTCACTTTTGATGCAAAGATATAAAGTGGAATGGATAAAGGGGGGATAAAAACACAACATTCATTCATAGGACAGTTATAACTAGAAGAAATATCAACAGGATCATATCCTTACAAATGAAAAATCAAGAAGTTAATTCCCAGTACTTATTACTTTAAGGGGATTTTGAATATTTTTTAAATATCTTGACAGCTCCTACTCATGTTACGTCTTCTAAGGCACTTTTGAAAGAAATTTTGTAGGACAAGATTACTCAACAGGATGCTGAAACATTAAGCAAGCCTATCACAATTCAGGAGATTAAGAACTCCTTAAAATCTCAAGGCATCTGGTCCTAATGGTTTGAACCCTTATTTCTTCAACATGTCTTGGCATCTAACAAAGAATATTGTAACTGATGCTATACTAGAATTTTTTAACAAAGGTAAGATGCTATCTGAAGTTAATAATACCTTTGTTACTCTCATTCCTAAAAGTGGAGAACTAATGGGGTTTTTTTTTACTTTCACCTTATTTTTTGTTGCAAATTTGTATACAAGATCATTTCCAAGATCTCAATTAAAAGTTGAAAGAAGTTCTTCACAAGTATGTTGATATTTCACAGGGCCAATATACTAAGGAGAATTATAGGTGATAATATTATATTAATGTGAGAACTTATGAGAACCTATTCTAAGAAAAGAGGAAGTAAGAATTGTATAATCAAAATAGATTTAAAGAAGGCCTATGATACTATGGATTGGAAATTTATCTTAAACACCTCCATGCTTTGAAGTTTCCTACTACCTTTGTTCAGTAAATAACATAATGCATTCACCTCAACTTCTTTTAAAATCTTAGTGCATGGTCAACCTAGTAAATCCTTCAAAAGATCTAAGGGAATTACAAGAAGATCCCATATCTACTTATATATTTGTTTTTATTGTGAAAGTCTTCAATAGAGTCCTAAAGAGAATTGTAGAGAGAATAAAACCCTTCAAGTTTCATTCTTGATGCTAGCATCTATAGATCACTAATTTTGTGTTGTTGATGATCTTATTCTTCTCTCTAAGGCAGCCTTCAATAGCTACTTTTATGAAGGCCTTGAAAATCCTTAACAAGTTGTCTAGTTTGGAAACCATTTTCTCTAAGATTTGTTTATACCTTTCAAAGTTAGCTATAAGGAATGAATCTGTGATTAATTCTATTACATGCTGGCTATCAAAAACCATAGTTCTATGTTTCAATAATGTGCTAGAGTACACTATAATAGGTGCTTAATTGATTATAAAAGTCATCCATAATACATAGTGATTATTTACATGAAATTGCTTAAGGTACTCACTTTAACTCATATATAATTTTAGGTACAATTCGGAAGCAAAAAGTTAAAGTGAGTTGAAAGCTTTATATTTTGGCCATTTTTTGAAGATTGACTTCTGCTTATCTTCATGAAGCAAGAAGAAGAAAAATAAAGACAAAAAAAAGAAAACACAAAGAAGATGAATCAAAGTGGCTCATGGTGGTGCATGTTTCAAGCAAAGGTGCAACACCAAAACGTAGAAGGAAAGCAGCTGAAGGTGAGAAAATGGCCATGCAACAAATGTTGAAAGCATAGATCAATACGACAACAACAAAGTTCAAAACATAAGCAATATGAAGCAGGAAAAGACAGCGTGAGCAGATGAAAGTGCTAGCAATTGGGAAGGACCAAAATGCAGAAGTTGTGCGTTCCCACGTTAAACACAGACAACGTAGTCATTGTATGTTAAACGCAAACAACGTCTAACATTTCTTACTTTAAACATAAGCATTGTTCGTTAAACGTAGACAATGATTGATGTTGTGCATTTAACACCTGCATTAACGAGTTTTTCTTAAAAGGAAAACCATGTGTTTTGTTTAAAATGCACATCTAAGAGTAACTAGTGTGGGAGGTGTATAAGAAGATGGTCCAACAAATTTATTTGTCACATGAAAGTGAACATTAGTTAGGTAAAGAGAATAGAAGAGAGCTTGTGAGAAACAAAAGGAGGGGTAATGAAGAGGAGTAGCTAGGGATCTTCGATGGGGTTATTAATAGGGGCTAAAGCATTTTTTGAGAAGAGATCCATAGAGGGCTAGACATTTTAATGCTGGTTTGGAGGTGACATCGACATCGATGAACCGGGTTAAGTGTATTTCTTTGTTTTAGTTGTTTCTTTCTCTCATTGAAAATATCCTATGTTAATTGATTTGTTTTTGTGTATGGATAATCAGATTTTCATTATTTTTCAGATTTTTGTATAACCCTGTTGGGTATTGTAAAAAGATGATTTAATGTATTCATTAAATCATTTATCTACAAATCCATTGCTAGAATTTCGATATAATCTATAAATGTTATGTTAAAACTGATGTGTAGCGACTAATAATTCGTAATCATTAAAGATAACATGACCTAGGTTAAATGACACATCCTATGTGGTTGTTGCCTTGATTAATCGATTTTCTTAATTTGTAATGGTACTGCCTAATTAAATATACAGATTGTATCCTAAGTTATTAAGTGGTTAGGTTTAATTAACGATCGTATCTTGTTTAAACAAAACTTAAGGAAAAATTGGGTTAATTATTAACCCACGATTAATTGTTGCTAGGAGAGGTTAGAAAACAACAAATCCATGAAATATGTTTAAGGGTGCATGCCGAGATTGAACTAAAAAACTAAGTCCCTACCGAATTCTCCACTTTTATCATTTTTTGCATGTTTTCTTTAATTTGTTTTCATTAGGTTAGTTTTATTTTATTTTATTTTCTTATTAAAAAATCTAAACTCCCCTTTTTTCTAAACACTGATAAATTTTATTTTAACAACTTTTTACACACTGTCTGTGGGATCGACCTATACTCACCATTGCCATAGTAATAGTCTAGTTATTTTATTTTAACTAGCGTTACGATGCACTATCACAATGGCTCATAGATAGGGATCAATGTGCTAGCTTCTTCTTTAATTCAATCCTAGCAAGGCAAAACTGCAATACAATCCATTCCATCACCTCCACCACTAGTGCTCCACTCTAGAAAATCCATAATATACAAGATAAACCAACCAGGTATTTTAGCTCTCTCCTTAGCACACCTAATACTTTGGATGCTCCTATTACTGGTTTGATACTCTTCCTTTGAAGTAAGTTTCAGCTCAAGATTTGAAATTGTTAATCAAACCCCTTGATGATCATGAAATTTGGAAAGTATCTTTAAAATGAATGGAATGAAGGCACCAGGGCCCCATAGTTTCAACAATTACTTTTTTCAAAAATCATAAAACACTACTGCATCTTTTGTGAAACAGGCAGTCTAAGAATTCTTTACTTAAGGAGTTCTTTTTAAGGAAATAAATAGAACCTTTCCTTGCTTTTTCCCTAAGAACTATAATTCTTCCACTTTTGGAGAATTCATGCTAATGGCATCCACCAACTTCCTCTACCAAATCATCTCTAAAATCCTTGCCAACCAACTGAAAAAGCCGTAACCCCTTTAATAAGTAAAAGTCATGGTGATTTTATGAGTGATCATCATATTGGAGACAATTTCCTAAACTTATACATAGCTACTCTAGAATGAACTAGTCTCCTAATTACATAATCAAAATAGATTTTCACAAGGCCTTCGATAGCATCAATCACCGACTTTCTCCGGTAATGCTACAAGCTTTGGGTTTCCATTCCTCTTCATTAAATGGTTGAAAGCATGTAGCTCATGTAAACTTCCTTATCTGTGCTCATTAATGGTAGACCTACTAAATTCTTTAAGGCTGCTAAAGATCTTCTACATGGGATCCCTAATCCTTATATCTTTTCTTCCTAAGCATGGAAATCCTCAACTCTATCATTCATCAAGAATTGCAGCTCAATCCTAAATTTAGCTACCACTCTAAATGTAAAAAAGTTGGTTTAACTAACCTTGGTTTTCCAGATGATCTTCTTTTATTTTGTAAAGCTTAGATGGATTCCATTAGTACTTTCATGAAGGCCCTATCCAAATTTAACAGGCTCTCGGGGCTACAAATCAACCTCAAAAAAAGCTATTTTCTCATTTCCAAGAAGGCCTCTACTCTACAACAATAATTGCACAATATACTGATATGCAATCTACAGATCCTCCACTCATGTATTTCAAACTCCCTGTGACTACTAAATGCCTCAATCATCTGGAATGCCTACCTCTCATTGAAAGAATTAAAAAAAGAATCATCTCTTACATTAATAAAACTTTTTCCTATGCCAATAAGTTACAACTCATCAAATATATTCTCAACTCTTTATATATTTACTGGAGCTTTAACATCTTTCTCTCCTAAAGCATCACCAAAACTATAGAGCGATTGCTAAAAAACTTTTCATGGAGTCATCCAGATTGATCCAAAGGTACAAATAAGGTTAAATAGACTAATCTCTGCCTTCCCAAGGAAGAGGGTGGATTAAATGTCTTATCCATTAGGATAACTAATCGAACTTTAATTTTCAAAATTCTTTGGTGTATTTTTCTTGAAAAACATTCATTATAGATTAAATGGCTTGATTCATACTTCCTTCGATGAAGGTGTATATGGTAGATGGATAAAAGCACTTCCCGTTCACACTTCTTGAATCTTCTTCTTAAATTGAGAGATACAGTTTAAGCTAAAGTCACTTGTAGGGTTGGGAATGGCAGACTTATTTCTTTATGGTATGATAACTGGTCAGGGTATGGATCCCTCTAGTCAATTACCCATAACAAGGTACCCCTCCCTTAAATTCACTTTGTGTTAGGATGAGCTTAATCATCCATGAAAAATCTTGGCAACTCCCATATCGACTGAGCCACCTAATGCCCATATATCTCCCAAATCTAACTTCCCCTAATATCATTTACTATAAAGGACACTAGATCCATACATTAACCACCAAAACAACCTAGAATCTCTAGCGAAGAAGACAACCTATTATTGATTGGCAGAAATTTTTTTTAGAGAAAAGTCCTTACTCCTCATCTCCCTTTTATTCTTTGGCTAGCAATTCAAAACAAACTACAAACTGCTAATCTACTGGCTTTTCTGCACATTAATCAAACTTATCCCATGTGTCAGATTAATGTTGAAACAATGACCATATCTTCTTTACATGTCTTTTCAAAAATTTCATATGGCAGAACATCAAAGGAAGGTGTCTACGATCTGATATGGGGCAAACTCTCATTGATATTATGCAACATTTATTTACATTGCCTGCTCAATCTACACACTATCTATTCTTATACATTCTCGACTTGGGGCTTAGTGTGTATATACTATAGTGGGAAAGAAATCCCAGGAACCTCGCAAATTAAAGTTCAACATTTGAGACCATTCAATCTGATATGATTTGACAAATCCTTGAGATGTTGATCGTAAGGAACTTACACTTATGTTGCATTGCCAATACACTCTCTTCACTAAACATCTTAAACTTTTTTCATTCATGGTTGATCTAACATTTTATAACTCTTATTAGTTTATGTCCCTTACACTATCATATAAATCTGAAAGATATTGAAGAGGTTGAACTGTGAAGGTGGATATGATTTGTATAAAGATAAGAAAGATAAGAGAAAGTACTACTTATCTAATGTTAATGTAAAGTGTCATGCTAAATCAAATAAGAAGGTTTTAGAAATAATAAGTTTTGCTAAAAATTTCATAAAGAGAATTAGTGTGAAACTAAAATGTGCAATAACAAAAATTATCATAAATGAATGTGTTAAAAAATAAGAACATAAAGATGATGAAGATTTAAGGTATGAAATAGAGTATTATGAATGTGATTGGTAATCATACTAATAAATGTAATAATGAAAATGTAATGCATAAATATATTTTTCTAAGTATCACAAATATGATTTATTTCGATTTAACATTATCTATAAGATTTGATAATTTAAATCAATTAAAGAATTTCTAGATAAATCTTCCAAAATAATAAGACATGGTATAAGGATCATTAAAAATTATTAAGAAATAAACACATATTTCAACATACTCATAAAACAAGCTTCACTATTGAAAATAGTTTATTTTATCCCATAAGATTAACTTTGTGTGTTGCCCTCTTTATGATCTCCAATTGAAAGCTATCCTTTTAATGAGCTCTGCTTGAGCTAAAAACAATCCAAGTTCAAATTGAAAAATAGAAGTTGTTTTAGGTTAATGTATTGTCTTAAAATTCCTTGATAATATGTTTTATGTGCATTTCATATTAATAAAATTTTATGTTTTAGTGAATCAAATTATTAAATTTTCTACACCATTATCGAATTAAATATAAAATTTTTGGAGAAGAAAGATACAACTATTATAGGAAAGTATGTCATAGTGTTACGAGGACTTTAGTTAGGTGAGACGTGTGAAATTAACGGATATATTTGTATTTTCTTAGAATATTATTACCATATTTATATCCAAGTCGATAATACACAACTTTATTTAAAAATGTTTCTTGAAAGATCCTTAATCCTTAAGGAAGTAAATTAGAGGCAACTTACAATCCTAGACTAGTAGATACCTTAGGAAAAGAATTTCTTTTCTGAAAGATAAACTAAGTGAATGGTGTAAGGATGTTATCTTGTTAAAGAAAATTAAAGGAATAAAGAAAAATCTTCTATGTCATTAAGAACAAATCTTCTCTATGTTGTTATGATTTGAAAATGCCTACTATAATAGGATGTGATAGTCCTTATTATTATAACATGATAAAAATAAATATGAAAGAAAGAAATATTTTAAGATAATATATTTTAAGAAATGTAAAGCAAAATATTATAAGTAAAGGAAGGATATAAACCTAGAGAACCTATGTTTAGAAGAAATAAAAGATAACTGAATGTCGGTGCTATTATTGTAAAGAAAAAGACACTACACTAATGAATGCCCTAAAAGATCTAATAAAAGAAAATTGAAATAGATGATGATAGAAATGAAATGATAGAAAATGAAGATTTTATTAGGATCAATGCCTTTGAAGATTGCTCTTCTGAAGAAAGTATTTTATAATAATAAATATAGAATATGAAAAACTTCAAATTATGAAATTGATGAGTGAAGTAGGAGAATCTTCTAACACTCAAGTTGATAAACAAATAATATATAATATAGTAGAAACATTTGCAAAATAAGGAGACTATAGTGAAGAGGCTCTTATTGATAGAAAAACACTAAAAAGATTCGAAATACAATGTTTTCTATAAATTCTTATAACATATTTAATATGACAATTCTAGAAAAATAGGGTTAAAACCTAGATAACAACATATGTTCTATGGTATAAATCTAAAAGAAAAAAAACTCCTAGATTTTAGTTTAACTTTGATCAAAGTAATGATTCCTCTATTATCTTAAAGAGACATTTCCTGAAAATTGATCACATTTTCAAAGAAATTAGAGACAAAACGGGATGGGTACATATTGGTTCTATACAAATGATAATTAGATCTACTTCAGAGAATGAATAGATAGTCCTATTTATTTAACAATATTATATGATCAAATTCACAATAGAAAAGAAGGTTGTATGAGAATTTTGAGAGGTAATATTTGATATTAAAATTTTTGTTTAATATATATCCTAAGATGTCTTATAATATACAAGACAAAGATTTTTATAAACACTTTCTCTAATTCAAGATTTTAAAAGAAAATATTTAATTAAAGACAAAATAGACCATATTTTATTACATATATGATATCTTATGCCTTGTCAAATACTCATCATATAGAATATTTTGTAGACAAAGATATTATTGATTTTCCAAAGTTATTTTCTGAAGTAGAAAAATATAAAGATTATAAAGTGAATACTTTGCTATTTATATGATAAAGGAGTTGGTTATTGTTTATGTAAATCCAGTTGTTTTCCTTTACATCATCATAAAACTTTTAAAAATATAATAGGATTAGATATTTCTAACAATAAGATACATCTATCCAAAGGTATTCATCAACCCAAAATCCTTTTAGGATCATTTTAATAAAATGCCTACCCTTTTATTTTTATGTTATAAGAATTGATATTCTTTAGGAAATAATTTTCTTCAATTATTTCATAACATATTATTAGATAATATTAAACAAAAATACATTTTAAAGCTCCTTTTGGTCACTGGATTATCATTAATCAAATAAAACATTCTTACGCTCAATCTACTCCAATCCACTTTAAACCTCACACATTGAAATGGTGTAGGATATAAAAAATATAAAATATTATAGAAAAATGTCAACAAATAAAACCATCAAAGATGGACTAAAATTAGTAAAACAAAGAATAAATAAAATTATTATGATATTCCATTACAATTACGAGATTAAAAAGAAGTCGGTCTAGAAATGATAGATAAATAAAATAATATTAAAGTTGCTATAATATATAATTTAGAAGATCAAGACGAATTCAAAAACAACTTCTTGAACTAGAAAATTTAAAGATTATTAAGCCTAGTAAACCCCCACATTCTTCTCTAACGTTTATGGTCAGAAACCATGCATAAATACTTAAAAATAAAGCAAGGATGGCAGTAAATTATAAAAATTAAATGATAATACAATATTTGATGGATATTTCTTACCTCATAAACAAACATTAATAAACTTAACAAGAGGAAAACCTATTTTTTTCTAAATTTGGTTGAAAGAGTGGATTTAGGCAGATAAATGGTTGTTTGTGGAAATGTTAAAGCATATGCAAGTAGCTTAACCCGAATAGGAAGGGAAGAGCTTCTCCTCGAGGTTAAATTGGTAACCGTGCTACCAGATTCCATATAACTATCCAACCTTATTATTTAAGCTTCTCATTCCTTTTCTAGTTAGAAAGGAAAGGGGCATTCCACGCTCTACACTCAATTAGATAAATGAATAAGGATAACACTCTATATACGGCTTTCTCTACTCCACAAAGTCATTATAAATGGTTAGCTATGCCATTCGGTTTATAAAATGCTCCACATATATTTCAAAAAAATGTATAATATCTTTAAATATTATAATTTCATATATTCTCATGTGAATCAAGTTATAGCTAGTAATAATATTGCTTAACATATCGTACATCTCCATACATTTGTAGATTTATGTAAACAACATGGTTTTGACTCTTTATGAGAAAAAGACTAAGATATGCCAAACTGAAATATAATTCCTTAGAATAGAAATAGATGGGAGGGAGTTAAACTTCAACTTCATATTCTTATTCTTAAAAAATTTTGCAATTCCCGACAAGTTACAAGATAAACAACAAGTTCAAAGTTTTTTAGGTTTATTAAATTACACTTTTGATTGTATTCAAAACCTAGTTGAAATTTAAAAAACCTTTCAAATGCATTTGAAGAAAAGTCAAGATTTGAATTTTCATTGTATTTGATTAAGCAGTAAAGAAAGATTTTGTATAACTTTCTTTACCATTGGATGAAGATGATTTAATTCTTAAAACTAACACTTTTGATCATGTATGGAGTGGAGTATTAAGAAAGGTAGATTATAATGCCTCTAAATTAAGACAAATGAGTCTCTTTATAGGTACACATTAGGAACCTTTACAGATACTCAACAATGATATCATATAAATGAAAAGAATTATTGTTGGTAGTAAAAGTTGTAAAAAAATTTTATTTTTATTACCTAAAAGATTTTATTAACGATCCGGCTTTTTCAATGTGTAAGTTTTAATTGATTAACCTCGATAATCCATAAGGGCACGGGTTGTTTACGTAATACCTAAGGTAATAATCCCATGAGGAGGGATAATCTAATCCTAAAATCTAAGACCAAAATAGGAATTCAAAATGTAATGAAGCTAAAACAAGAATTCTATTAAATTAATTTAATAATCAATCACGAAAATATTAACAATTTAGCAATTGCAACGCATACTCAATAATCAACTTAAGGAACTACCAATTGAGAGAAAGGAAATTTTACCTATCTTTAATGCTAACCTAATCAATTATAAATGACTAGATTATTGGTTCTAGACGATTCTAAGGTTGATTACTCTCTCTCAAGTTTTAACCTTTAACCCCAATTTATAAACCCTAATTAGATTATGAAAGTTGCAATTTCTCAATTAACAACTTATCCAAAACCCTAATTAGATCTGAAGTTGTCTAATAAACTATCAGAAACCCATGCAAGGTCTCTCTTGACACAATTTACTAATTTGATTTAATTCTTGTTCTATTAAATCGCCTAACTCTCATTAGCCCAATTTAATTATTTTTCACTAGATTCACCCTCTTAGTTTATCATCGAATTATGCAATTGCAGAAATTAAATCACAATAAATTGAATAAATTGTAAACAATTAAATTTTATTAAATCAAAGATAAAACCCCAAAGATGAGTTTAGAACATCATCAACATCCAAAAATCCTATCATTAACTATTATTCCAATTCTATACAATAATGAATTTGAAAATGAAAAGAAATACGAAATTGACTAACAACGGGATGTAGCGATGTCAGGAAACTCGATGTTAGGAAACTCCTGATCCGGAAAGTTCGTTGAGTTGGCTTCTTCTCTTCTCTCTTCCTTCTTCTCTCTCTATCTCTCGATAATTCTCTCTAGGGTTTCTCTAAAAATGGCTGATGTAAAAGCTCCCTTTTCTTCTTTGTTTTATTCTTTAAATACCTTTTATGTTCTGAGCGGTCCTAAGGTTTTTTTTTTGATCCAAAAAGTCTAAAAAATCCCTCAGGACTTGATGTTTTTAAGTGCTTGCTCGTCTACATAATGCAGGCCATGATCATGGGCCACATTTGAACTTTTTGTCAAGACTGTGGCGAGTAAGCTGCGATCATGGGCCATGTCCTGGGCTTCTGTCATGTTTGCGGCATATGGGCCACACGATTGTGGACTGTTGTTTCAGCCCTAGTATCTCCGAAACTTCTTCGTTCTTTGATGTTGACCCCAAAACACTAACAAACACATCAAGATACCTCGAAAATATAATAATTAAGCTGAAAGACTTGTACTAACCCATAAAACACTTAAAACATAAATAATTAATAAACTAATATAATTTTAACCTAAACACATTCTAAACTATTGAATTAACAATTAAATACTTATCAAACTAAGCCCTTAAATATGATGCAATTCACACTTATCAACATCCCCACACTTAAACGTTTGCTTGTCCTCAATCACACAAAACAACAAACACACAATGCAGTAATGAGACAATGGCTTCAACTTCATCAAATAAATTTAATTTTAAACACTATCATTGAAGTTATATCAAATCATTAACATGTAAAATCTACATCTAGGGCTTTGAACTAAATATACATATTAATCCGGATGAAAGTGTTAATTTGTTTTCTTCTTAATTGCACACATACATTAATAATTCTTTGGTCATTCAAGTTTTGTAACTACTCCTAAGTATGTTTTCATGAAAAGTCAAGCTATTATAAGTTCTGTAAGTTTTTATTAGAAAACACTTTTTTAAAAAAATTTTAAACAAGGACTTAGTGTTGGACCCCGAACTTTCGGTTAAAATTAGAAATATTAAATGAATTCAATGAGTGTTTTCGGATATGAATTGTATTATAGATGTTATTGTGCTTAAAGGAAATTGATGAGAAAAGAAGTGATTGGTTTTGATGACTTTGAAATTTGAGTAGAGTTGTATGAGTTATGAAAGTTTAAGTGAATGGGTTGATTGAAATGGAGTTGAAAAGCATGAAATAGAGAGTGAAAGTGTGAAATTTTGAAGAAAATAGAATTTTACGAAATGATCTGCATGAAATTTGTAGATTATGTTGAGAGCTTTCTGTATCCATAAAGTTTGACAGTTTTCGATATCGGAATCAAAAGTTATGAGTTTTCGAAGTTAAGTGTACTTGGCATTGTTTTAGAAAAATACTATAAAGTATAGATTTATGTGTATTGTGCTTTGAGGCCGATCGCCATACTAATGTGGTTTGAATTTGAGTAAATGGTTTACATGAAAGTTATAAAGAATTAGAATAGCTTTAAAATGATGTATAATATGCGATTCTTGGATGTGGAGGTTGGAAGATGTGAAAATATGAAGTTTGGATATTGCTTAGATGATTTCGAACAGGGCAGAAACTTTGATTGAAAAATTTACTTATTTAGAGGTTGAATTTTCTTTGGAGTTCCGCATGAACATTGTAGAGATTATTTTTATCTTTCCATTGATATAAAGCAAAAAAAATATTGGACAAGGGAGTAGAAAGTTATGATTGTTAGAAGTTTTGATGCTGTTTAGTGTGAAGCTGATCGACCAGTCACTTTGTGTAGAGTTTTTGACCCATTTAGAGGTCGATCTGATTTTTAAGGACTTCATAAAATTTGTAGAGGGTTCTTTTAACTTTCCGGGGACACCAAGTTTGTCAAATTTGGAGTTCTGGTTCAAAAGTTATGATGTTTGCAAGTTGAGGTATTGTGTAAAGTTTTGAGGAGATTATCGATCGGTCATCTTTGAGTGCAGTTTTGACCCCTTTAGAGACTCATCTTGCTTTTGAGTCCTTCTTGAAAATTGTAGATCTGTCTTTTATCTTTCCAACGATACCGAGTTTCTAAAATTCGGAGCTCGGAGTCAAAAATTATGAGTGTTAGAAGTTTGAAGTTCGGATTGGGTGTTGGCCGACCTCTGTTGGCCGATCGACCTCTGATGGCCGACCGACCTCTGTTGGCCGACCTCTGTTGGTCGACCTCTATTGGCTGACCGACCTCTAATGGCCGACCGATCTTCGTTCTGGCCGAGCTTTGATTTTCTGGTCGAGCTCTGACCTCCCTTCACTCTTTTGGCCATAACTTCTTCGTCCGACATCCGATCGACCCGATTTTTGAATCGTTGGATTCCTAAGACATTTTTATATCTTTCCATACTAGATAGATTGGTTTTGGCATTAAATGGAGAAAGATAGATCGGATTAAAGTGAGCTGATTGGTTAAAAAAGTTTGAACATGGTTTAGTATTTTTAGAGATATATTGAGCTATAGAGCTCGGATCGATCTGATTCTTCTTTCAAATGAAACTAGAGACATAGATCTACAAATTTTATGAAGGAGCTGATCGACAATTTAGCCTCTAAGACTTCCAATTTTGGGTCGAAAGTTAGGTGTAGTGTTCAGCCTCGGGTCTGAAGAACAAACTTCAGTATTTTAGAGATATATTGAGTTATAGAACTCCGATCGATCTGATTCTTGAAGCGATGGATTCGTAAGACATAGAGGGACATTTATCTAGAAGAAAGTTTTATCAAATGGCTTCATTTACCTGATCAAAATAATCAGACAAGATGTCAGTTTTAAAGACCAATGAAGGGGCAATTTTGGAAGTTTACTTAAAGAGTTAAGTTTATAGGCTTAAATGGAGGGGCATATGGGTCATTTCTCATTCATTAATTGACATGGCACTATAAAAGCAAGTGGGTTGTCGTCCTTCCCTTGTTGAAGCATGATACAAAAGAACAAAACAGAAAATAATAAAGGAAGAAAACGATAGAGAGAATAGAGAAGGGAGAGCAAGCCTTCGGATGAGTGAAGGAGAAAGAAAAGAGCGAGAGCTAGGGTTTGATTTTTAGGGGTCTTCAAGCTAGCTTTATATGTTGATTCAAGAGAGAAAAAAGGTGGAGAATGAAGAGAGCTCCATCATGAACCAACAAAATCCGAAATTGGAGAAGATGAAGGTAAGAGTCGATTTTCGATCTTTGATCTTTTAGAGAGTTTTTGGTTTAGATACCTTAGAATTGGTATGGGTTTGTGAATTCTAAAGTCAATTTTGGAGATTGCATGTTTTGATGGGATCAATTTTGGATAACTGAAAATTAGGGTTATGCCCAATTTTGTGAATTGGGGATTTTAAAAATTGGTGATTTAGGTAACTTGATTATATGTGGGATTAGTATTTTCTAAGTTCAATTTTAAGGATTATGTTATTTATGAGATTAAATTTGTGGGAAATTTGTGTAGGGAATTTTCTATTAGAAGAAAGAGAGACACAATGGTCAAATTGAAGCATTGGACAAGCTTCAAGCATGGAAATGAGGTGGCTACCTGTTTATAATAAAATTTATAAGCCACTACTGCTTTCTTTAAATAAAGAAATTTTCTGATTTCAATTGCATCATAAATGTTGCATCATTTTATGAATGATTTGAAAAATCATTATTGATTCAATACATGAACTTTTGATGAATTGCAAAATACATTTGTGTTATGCCTCGAAAGATTCCATGGCATTTCGTATATTCGGAAAAGACCATTCAATAAATTGATTTGGGCATGATATGTGCTTTTGTGTGGGCGAGAGAGAACCTATTTTGTTAGTCTCGTGCACGATGACCCTCAGCCTTCTCCCGGATGCCCGTTAGAGCCACGAGATCCTGAGAAATCGGACTCGTCGTGTTTACAGTAAAACTTCAATTTTCCGTCGTATTTATGGAACTCTCGAGCCAATTATTGTGCATTGCATATGTGATTTTCCATTGCATCTATGAATTGTCAAGTTGATGCATTCATGTTTTGTAACCTATGGGTTTATGGCTAAAAGCCTAAAAATCATACGTTTTGCAAATTGCGATTTTGAATACGGCAAGAAAAGAACTTTTTAAAAATGTGCTTTACGAATTTCAAAGAAATATTTTCTAAGACCATAAAAGAAAAAGAATTTCAAGGGTTTTGCTTATTTATTTGTTATAAACAATTACCCACGAGCTATAAGCTCACCCCCCCCCCCTTCATTCCCATCCACAGGTGATGAGAAGAAGATCGGGTGAAAGAAAATGAGGGATTCCGATTGTATGGGTTCCTATTGAATTATTGTTAAGTTTAGAATGTTGTTGAGAAATTTAGAATCATTATGCTTTGTGTATTTTGGTTTATGATTATTGGTAATGGCGTATGGCTTGGAATACCATTAGTGTATTGCAAATGTTTAGTTCATGATGTATTTGGATTATCCAAATGGAATTGGAAATGTATTGGCTATAGATGGTGCATATTGGTTTTGTATATAAATTGAATTGAGATATGAATGTAATTGGGGTATATATATGAAAATGAATGAATGTGTATTGGACCTTGGATAATGCGATTATATGTGGATGTAATTGGATTGAGGATATTGAAGTCACTTGTAAGAGATGGAATGAAAATGAAAGAAAGAAAAAAAAATGTACACAGATTTGGATTAGTTTAGACCGATAGTCTTAAGGTTTCCAACGCAAACGTTTTCTTCGATATTTGTTCACGGATATCGAAAATTGGTTTCGATTCGATTTATCCGAAGTTTGCTTCGTTTTGAATTGCTTCTGATTCTTTCACATTAAGATTGGATTGGCTTTCGTGTTGTAAATGTCATTCTTCGCTTTCGCTTATGATTTTGCTTCCACCTTATGTTCCTTTCTTTCGATTGCGCTTTCGCTCGTTTTCGTTTTTCGTTTTTCAGTTGGGGTCCGGTCTCGGGATCGGGTCCCAACAGTTATGGTATCAAAACAAGAGTGATAGTGTTATGTTTAAGCAGTTGGGTCTTGGATCCAACACTTAGTCTTTTATTCGGAGGCAAACATTGGTGATGAATGTTGATCTCGTTGCTCGACTAAGTCATTTTTTATTAAGTTGCTTGGTTGAAATGTCATTATAACTTTTTGACACGGAGGCATACATTTTTTATGCGTGTCGATCTAGTTACTCAGCTACATCATGTTCTTAACTAGTTACTAGCTTTATTCATAACCCGAAGGTCAACAGAATAGTAATTTATTTAAAATTAACAACCACATATATTTTAATTAAATGCCTACCTTATTGCTTTAGCTACTCATTTTTATGAAAAAATAATAGCAAAGCTATCTAAGTCAAGAGACCTCAAATTATGAATGAATGTGATAATTTAGAGGGCTACAACTTAACATTAAATGTTGGGCCCGTGTTTTGCGTACCGTGGCGAAGAGGTCACGCGTACTTCAAGGTTACACGCGACTACAACACTAATTGGTATTGTCCTATTTGGTCAGAATTCGAACCCCTGACCTCAAGGTTTTGTTGCTTTCTAGCAGCACGCCTCTTACCATTGAAGGGTCGCGAGTTCGATTCCCAAAGAGGACAATACTGATTAAGGTTAGATGTCGCGGTATAACCCTCAAACACACGCCAGGGTATAACCCCCAAACACCTATGGGTGGGGTGTGGGGTCCAACATTAAAAACATAACTGTTGGGACCCGATCTCGGAACCGGATCCCAACCGAAAAAGAAGAGCGAAAGATAGCAGACGAATGCAAAAGAATCACAAAATGCGGCAACAGAATGAAAGCGGAATAACAAAACGAAATTATCGAATCATGAAGCGAAACAAAACTGAAAAATCAGATACACATTGTGAAGACGAAATCGAAAGCGGAATCGAATCGAAGGCAAGTACGAAAGATCGAACGGAAATCAAATAACAAAGCGAATCGAATCGAAGCAAACAAACGAATCAAAAGCAAATCAAATACAGAGACAAGCGCAAACGGATCCGACATCCGATAACATACATCTTAACAAACGAACGCGTTGGAGACCTTAGACTCAAACTATCCTAAAATTCGGTATAAATTATTTTTTCTTTCCTTATTCCTTTCTTTTTCATTTCATTCATCTTTAGTCGATCTCATTCATAGAATCTCAAATTATAGAAATCTTCTTAACAATATTCTAAAACCCATAAACCATCTTTGACACATCTAATTCTTATTTTTATTCTTTTTCAACTTATTATCTAACGAAATTTCGGCAGCATAACGGCTGCATTTGTAAAAACCCAAAACCTGCAAAGGTTTAAAACACTTCTATAGTACTCAAACAATCATCAAAATTATCCCGTTCGGAATCCAAACACCAACAAAACACAAATCTATACCTAACACTTCCACAATTCTCAATTCAAATCAAAAACATCCTTATTCAAATTCCTCATTCAATCCAAACGCATCTAATCATATCTATCTATAATCACAAGTCATAATCCATAATCACACAAGTTCTCATATCTCTAATCCATACACAAGTCCAGAAATCACTTACAATCCCATAACTCATTTTCATACTCAAATTCATATACATCATGGACTGAATACTTCGCAAACATAAATGGCATTTCAAGTCATATACAAATCAACACTAAAATCCAAATTACTCAAAATCTAACTTATACAAATTTCGAAAACATACAAGAGTTGATCTGACGTCTTGACTGTCTTTCATCCGATCTCTTGCTCGAATACCTGGAGATGGGGATGAAAGGAATGGTGAGCTAAAATAGCTCGTGGATAATATATTTATAAATTGAATGATAAGCGAAAACAAATATAAATCTTTTTTTGCCATTTCTTTCAAAAGTTCCTCAGTAGAAAATTTTTCAAATTTCTTATTTCTCAATCTTTTTAAAACATTGCAAAAATAATTTCAATCATATCACTGCTAAAAATCCACAACAAGCTTAATTCTCAAAATTTCTCACATTTTTCACTTTTCATGAACATAATCATAATCGTGCAAATCTTCATTTCTTTCATATTTCTTAAACATCGTTCAAAATATGCAATGCATCACACTTATAAACAAAACGAAACACATAACATATCAAATGGTCTGGTTAGGTTCAAAACAAAACGTACTGCACATTCTCGCATAGTGGTCCTGTGCAGCCGTAAATGAAACGTACTACACCTTCCCGCATAGCGGTCCGGTGTAGTCGTGCCTTATGGGAGTCCGAGATCGGAACTCTAGTGCCACTAGCAGGCAGCCGAGTGAAGGCTATAAAAATAGACAAGTGCGCACTTGTCCCACTTATGGGACCTAACCAAACCCATATAACACATAATCGAAAACGAAAATTCGAATTGCCCGAAGGCACATTTCGAAATCTTGATTTTCAAATTTTTCATATCATAAAGTCATATCGTGTCAATACTTGACACATTCACATATCCACAATTTCACACACATTCATAAAATAATTTAAAAGCAAACTCAATGCATCAATCATTCTCATATACAATCAAATACATGTTCAAAGTCTCAATCGTGCACAAACAAGGAAAATACAAAATCATAGCAATTTCTTAAAAATCACAAATTTTCTTACTTCAATTATAAGTAATGAAGTTCAGAACTTTTCTTAATTTCTCAAATCCTTTAAAACTTGTAACATTTTTCCAAAGTATTCGGAAATCATAACTTTCAAAATACTTTCTCTCTAAATTTTTCGATCAATATCATAACTCATTTAAAACAAAGAATTAAACCTTTGTAACAATTTTTTTACAATCATTCGGAAACAATAAATTTCATAATTATTTTCCTTTCTTGATTTTTTCAAACTTTCTTTCTAAATTTCTCGATCAATTTTACAAATCATTTAGAAACAAAGAATTTAACTTTAGTAACAATTTTCAAGTCATTTTCAAAACCAATGAAAGTAACAATTTTCATAATTTCGACATTTTCTTAATTTATCAAAACATTTAAAACTTATAACAATTTCTCAAAACACTCAAACCCATTGAATGTAGCAATTGAATCATTATATTTAATTTGCGAAACAACTTCAACAATAATTCAAATCATTCAAAACAATAATTTGAAACATTTTAAACTTCTTCTTGACTTTTCAAAACTATAAATAATAAATTTATTAAAATAATTTACTTCTTGAAAGCAACCCTTTTATAATTTGCAAAATCATTTAAAACATAAAGAATACATAATTCATAGAAATTTCTTTAAATCATAAATCAAACACATTCACATATTCACATATCACATCAATTCATATAAAATTCACACATCACTTCATATGCACATTTCAAATCATCAATTCATCAATCAACTTATCACTAAGAATGCAATTATTTCTTTAAATCAGAAATCAAAACATATTCAAAATCACAATACACATTTTTCAAATTTTTCAAATAATTCAAAACCATGAATTTCTTATACCTTTTATTCTTTTGAAATCATTTCTAAAATAAGGAATTTAATCCTTGAAAGCATAAGTTTTCAAACATTTTATAAACATTAATTTATAAAATTTCACTCCTTAATTTTCAAATCACAAAGCTTAGCTTAAAATTCAATAAATAAATATACTACCCACCTTATATCCATACTAGAACTTTGTCCAAAGCATCAATTCTCCAAAGTCCTTCTTCTTTCCTCAAATTTAGAATTTCCTAAACCAATTTCATTCAAATTCAACACCACAAAAGGTATAATCCTCAAAATTAACTTAAGAAATCACAAACTCATCGTATTTCCAACCATATAAATCAAACAATTTCTAAAAACCCCAAATCTCAAAAATTGGGCATAAACCCTAACTCACATTAATCCAAAATTAATCATCAATCATACTAAAATTAATTTCATAAACCACAAGCCTCTATCAATCTTAAGCCAAATCAACCAACATCTCACTAAAAATTCAAAGCTTAAAAACATCACTTACCTTCATCTTCTTCCACCAAATTCGAAAAATCCCTAGCTCATCTTGGAGTTCTTGAGTTCCTCCCTCTATTCCCTCTTGAAGCAACTCGAAAACCCCTTAGAAACATGAAGAAGACCGAACCCTAAACCATTTCTCTTCTTTCTTCTTCTTCTTCTCACTTTCGGCTTCTCTCTTCTCTCCCTCTCTTCGTTTCTTTCTTTCTTTTTCTCCTTAAAATCGTGACTTTTGCTGCTTCCCTATAGCTAAAACGACAGCACACTTCTGCCTCTTTAATGAATGATAAAATGACCACCTTGCCCCTCCATTTAAGCTTACAACATAACCCCTTTAAGTGAACTTCCAAATCTGCCCCTGAAACATTCTTAAAAATCTGACATCTTACTTCGATATTTTGAGCAGGTAAACGAAATAATTTGGTAACACTTTCTTCTAGATAAATGTTCCTCTATGTCTCATCTTTAAAATGACACTAAAATCACTCAATTCGGTTCAGAATTGAGGAAGTTATGGCCAAAATACGTACAGACCATACAAAACCGTGACTGAACAGTAACACCAACTTTGACTCAAAAATTGACAACCTTAGAGACTAAATTAAAACTCGATCCCTTCACATGATTTTTAGCCCCATGTCTCAATTTTATTTTTTCTTAAGAATCAAGTCAATCGGAGCTCCACATCTCCCGAATTTCTCAAAATACTGAACCACGTTCAGAAAATTATCTAACTCATAACCTTTAACCAAGCCTCTCCCTTTGGTTCAATCAATCTCTTTCCATTTAATCTTCTAAAAATCATAATTTCACACAAAAAATCTTAGGAATCCAACGCTTCAAAAATCGAATCAATCGGATGTCGGACGGGACAGTTATAAACAAAAGATTGAATAAGGGTCGGATTAGGGGAGGAGAATGGCAAAAGCAAAAGGATTTTTCATATACATATCTAACCGAAATTGCCAAAAATCATAACTCTTGATCCCGGACTTCGAATTTGACAAATTTGATATCAATAAAAAGATCAAAGGAAGCTCTACAACTTTCATGAAGAACAGAAAAAAAAAATCAATTTGTCCTCTAAGGGAGTCAAAAATCCACTCAAAGTTTTTGTCCTTATCAATTCTTCCTAAACAACTTCCAAATTTCAGTCGATCATAACTCCTAGTACCGATATCGACAAATTTCATACTTTACACCACTGGAAAGATAAAAACATCATCTACAACTTTAACGAAAAACTTAAAAGCAAATTCAATCTCTAACTAAGTCAATTTTCCAGTCAAAGATTCTGCCCTGTTGTGGTCATCTTATACCAACTCCAAACTTTAAATTTTCATATCTCCCAATTCCCACATCTAAAAATTTCGTACTTTATAGCATCGGAAAGATGGACAGACAAGCTACAACTTTCATGTAGACCACTTTTTTCAATTCAGATTAAATCCATACGACGAGTGACCTCAAAGTCGAGTACTCACAAATGTACACTTATGGTCATTTTTACAAAACAAAGGTAAATAACATTTAACTTCTAAAAATCATAACTTTCAATCCCGACATCGAAAAATATCATACTTTATGGCGCCAGAAAGCTCTCGACTGAAGCTACAATTTTGATTAAGATTATTTTCTCAAATTATGCCTAGATCAAAAGTCAACTTTGTTACTCCAAAAAGTCAAACTTTTCTAATTTAACAACTTTTCACACTTTCTCTCTTTATTTCTCAGTTTCAACTTCTATTTCCATCAACTTATTCACTTTACTCTAATAACCCATACAAATCTACTCAAATATCAAATTCATCAAAACTAATAAATTCTTTTCTCATTAATTTTCTTAAAGCACAATTCATCTATAACACAATACATATACAAAACACTCATTTAAATTTATTTTAATATTTTTAATTTCTACCAAAAGTTCGGGGTCCAACATTAAATCCTAATTAAGCTGCATATTTAATCAAAGAACCCAATTGACTAATTTTGCAACCTAGCAATTCTTTATAACCTAATAGACTATATTCAAAATTAAACCAATTTCAATCCATCTAAACCATTGACACATTCACACGATTCATAAAATGCAACCTATCGACTATCATACAATATGCAAAACTCACATTCAAAGTAAAACATATAACCCTCCCCACATTTGAACAACATATTTTCCTTAATGTGAGAAAGGGATAAACAAACACACATGAAAGAAGAGACATAAAATAAAGTAAAAATAAAATAAAGATTACATTTAAAAAAGCGTTTAGAACAAAGCCTTATGGTGATAGAGGCGGAATGAATCCATTAGACCGTTAAGATTGTTGTCTTATCTAGGAACTACTTGAAGAGTGAGGAAATCACTTCCTTGTCTTTAGGAATCACTCATCTTAGATATAGCTTGCAACAATGCCTACTGACTTTAAAAGTTTCCTTAAGGGCTCCATGATCGAAAACTTGAATGACCATAAAAGGTTCACTCCATTGAGATTTTAACTTCCCTAGAAACAACCTCAACCTTGAATTATATAGTAGAGTCGTATCTTTTACTTTAAATTCTTTTTATTTAAGATGAGAATCGTGCCATTTCTCTACCTTTTCCTTATAGAGTTTTGTATTTTCATATGCACTTTAATGAAACTCTTCATGTTTGTCCGATTCGAAGTCTCTTTTCACTGCTTGATTCCAATCAAAATTTAATGCTTTAATCGCTTAGTATGCTCAATGTTCTAGTTTGACCGACAAATGACAAGCTTTTCTATACACAAGCTTATAAGGAGTTGTTCCAATAGGTGTTTTGAAAGAAGTTCTATAAGCCCATAGGGCATTGTCTAACTTTATTGCCTAATCCTTGTTAGCCCCAAATTTTTCTTGATAAATAATCATGATTACATTATTTTGGAGTCTTGCTAGATTAATTTATGTTGGAATTAATTATCATGTTAACGTGAGTAAGATAATATGATATAAGTTAAGGAATTAAAGTGTTAAGGTGGTAAGTTTCATGAGGGTAGTTTAGGAAGATCACTTAAGCATTAAAGTCTTAAGGCATGAGCGAAGGGGCAAAATGGACAATTGATGCTCATTAAAGGTATAAAAGGAAGAAGAAAAGACTTTTCTTGCATTGGAAGAGAGAGAAAATGAAAATTGGAGAAAAGAGAGGAGAGAGAGTGTCGTGTAGGAGAAAGGAAGAGAAAGAAAAGAGGGCTAAGCTAGGTTTTGATTTTTCTTAACCTTCAAGGGGGATTTTGAGAGTGATTAAGAAGGGAAAAAAGGAAGAGGAAGGTTAAAGCTTCCATTAGGGCCAAGAAACCCATTGTTTGGTGAAGATTTGAGGTAAGCTTATGTTTTAATATTTGGATTTTGGAAGAGTTTTGGGTTCAAAGAGCTTAGGAAATGCATGAGTTTAAGTATTCTAGGGTCTATTTTATGAATATGTTTCTTTGGGTTGTCCAATTTGAATTCCTTTTGATTTGGGGTTTTTGTCAATGTTGAAAAAAATCAAGAGAGGCAAGAGGAGCAAGAGTATAGGCGTTTTGAGCAAAGTTTTCAAGCAAGAAAATTAAGGTGGGTGACATTTTTATAAGTGAGTCAATAAGCTATTAAATGTTCTTCAAATAAATGGAATTAATTGATTTTCCAACTACCTTATAAAAGTGCATTTGTTGTTCTTTAAATGCTTGAAAATGTACCACATGATTTTTGTACGTGAATTTTGTGAATGTATTTTTGAGTGGATATGAGAATGATTGTTAAATGCTTCATAATTTTGGTATATGTTGCCTTCACATGATTTAAGAAAGGATTATTATGATTGGCATATAACTTTGGTTGTGGAATTGTGAAATGATGATAGAATTGCATATGAATAGTTCATGCTCATGAAAGTCAAGTTTTAAAAAATGTGCCTATTGAGCAAACTATTTTTAGTTCTGAATTACGTGTTATGTGGGTTTGGTGTAGTCTATCCAAGAAATGTCACGTGCACGTTGACCAAGCAAAGGCTTCTCCTGCCTGCCTGCCTGCTAGTGGCACCGAGCTCCTTCATAGACTCCCTCAAGTTTTTGACTATATAGGACCATTATGTGGAATTGTGTAGTTCGTCATGTTTATTGATTTACCCAAACCATTATGACGTGTTTATGTGTTTACGTGTGTTGACAAGTTTGATAGTTGTTTGACTTGTGTAAGTTGTGATGTTGCTTGACAAGTTGACAATTTTGATAAACGTATGTTTTATGGATTTCAATGAGGTTTTGCTATGATCATGAAAGCTTCAAATGGTTTTTGCTTATTCCCATTTATAAAACTGTTATCTACGAGCTTTAATCTCACCCCCTCCCATTATGTCCCATCTTCAGGTGAGAAGCACGAGATCGAGTGATTGAGCATAAAGGCGTTACTCCAAAATTGGCTTATTTTGTATTTTAAGTTAGTTTTTTTAAAAACAATGCTTTAGTTGCATTTTGAACGATTCTAGTTTTTGTAAAGCTTGTATTTTTGGATTATGATGCAAGTGGTTTGAAATGCCCGCTAAATCGTTTTAGAACTCTTGTATTTTGATGTTAATGAAATACGTATGCATTTCATTTTGCTCATGATTCTCCAAGTCTTTAAATTGTATTTTTAAGTTTTTCATTAGGGTACGGATTTGTGTTCTGACTTCAGGGGAAATTCTGGGATAATTTATGATGAATTTGACCAAGTTGCCTTCATGGAAGTTGAATATGATCTTTCTAGCTTTCCAACGATATAAATTTTGTAATATTTAGACATTGTAGGGGAAAGTTATGTTCATTACAAGTTGTGATGCCATATAGGATGTGTGTATAGGACAGCTATAGAGAATGATGTTTAATGGGATGAGAATTGAGAGTTTTATCCGATAAATTTGGTGTTTGAATTGATATGAAGTGAGTTTGCACTAGAAGAGTTGGATTTGGGAAGATTATGAGTGAATATGATGTTAGAATGGATGTAGAAAGCGTTGGAGGGGTTTGGGAAACCCCCATATTCGTTTAACAGACTTTTTCATTAAACAGACCTTCTCGGGTCAAAAAAATGACCCCCAACCTCACCAATGTCCATTTAATGGACATGGATGTTCGTTAAACAGACCTTCTCAGCCAAAAATGGCTTCCCACCCCGACAATGTCTGTTAAACAGACATGGATGTCCGTTAAATGGACATTCACGAGATAGCTTCAGTAAATTGCAATTTTTGACCTCTTAAATGGCAAAATATGATTTTGTAGTCTTCATAAAAGTTTTATATCGAGAAGTATTCTTTCAAATAGTCTAATAACAAACTAAATCAAATATATGTACCAAAAGTTATGGCAATTGCTCTAAGACAGTTACAAAATGATTAAGGACATACATATGTTGGATTCTTTTGACCATAACTTCCTCATCCGACCTCCGAATGAAGTGATTCTTAAAGAAATAGATTCTTAAGACATGTTTATATCTCTCCATGAAAATTGGGATCATTTGGAGTTAATTTGATAAGGTTTGATGGAGATAATGTTAGGGTTCAGTTGGGAGATCATGATTGAGGTATGAACATATTTTGGCTTTTTAAGCATAACTTCTTCTGTAGAGTTCCAATTGAGATAGTTCTTGCTTCAAATTAAACTAGAGATGTGGAGCTAATATTGTTTTGAAAAATTCAATTTGATTTTGGTGATTGACTAGTGTGGGCACACCATCCTTTTGAGATGATAGGGTTATCAGCTCAAGGTTTATGACTCCGGATGTTGAGCTTCGGAAATGAGGTCCAACAATCCTTCCTGGATTTGTTCACCGTCTTTTCCAAAACTCATTTCAGTTTTTTATTGACAACTTCCACTTGGATACTAGTCTATGGATGGTAAGGTGTAGCAACACGGTGGTACACTCCATATCGTTTTAAGAGAGAATCAAAAGATCATTGCGAAAATGTACCTCCATCATTTATTATTGTACGTGCACTCTAAACCGATTGAATAACCATTTTATGAAATTTTGTACCGCCTTTCCATCATTGGTTGGAGATTCCATTTCTTCAACATGAAACATAATCCACCCCTACTAGAATGTACATGTTTCCCATCAAAGATGAGAAAGGACCCATAAAGTCGAGGCCCCATACATCGAAGACTTCCACTTCTAAAATGTTGGATAAAGGCATCTTATCCCTTTTGGAGATGTTACCTATTCTACGGAATCGATCACATTGTGCTACAAAATTTTGAACATCTTTAAACAATTGTGGCCAATAAAATCCACTCTTGAGCATCCGAGTTGCTATTTTGTTGACTCTATAATGTCCAACATATTGAACTTTATGGCATTGCTTTAAAATATCCAACATTTCTTCCTCTAGCACACATTGTCGCATTAACCCATCAGTGCATGCTTTATATAAAATTGGCTCATCCTACATATATCGGTTACAATCAAGCAAGAGTCTCCTTTTTTATTGATAAGATAAATCTGAAGGAAGTTAACCACTGGCAACACAATTTGCGATATCCGCAAACCATGGTGTAGTCAAACTTTCAAGTAGCATCAGGGTTTCATCAAGAAATTTTTCATTAATATCTTTTCTTAACTTGCATTCCCCTCTTTCCAATTTGGATAAGTGGTCTATAACCATATTTTTTGCTCCCTTTTTATCTCTCACCTCTATATCAAATTCATGTAAACGTAACACCTATCGAATGAGCCTTGATTTTGCATCTTTTTGGTTGAAAAGTTATTTTAACGCTGCATAATCAGTGAATAGGATTACCTTTAACCCCAAAAGGTATGGTCAAAACTTATCACACGTGTACACTATCATAAGCAATTCTTTTTTTATAGTGGTGTAATTCAGCTGAGGTCTTGCAAGGGTCTTGCTTCCATAGTAAATCACATGAAACCTTTTATGTTTCCTATGGCCCAATACACAAACTATGGGTTGGTCGCTTGCATCACAAATAACTTCAAAAGTAAGTGTCCAATCTGGTAGTGATAAAATTGGTTCTGATATTAATGCCTCCTTTAGTTTTTTGAATGCAGACATATAATTGTGATCAAACAGGAAGGCCGCATCCTTAACTAAAAGGTTTGTCAAAGGTATTACGATTTACAAAAGTCTTTGATGAATCGATTGTAAAAGCTTGCATGACCCAGAATCCTCGCACCTTTTACATTGCTTGGCGGTGGAAGTTTCTCTATCATTTCTGTTTTTGGTTTGTCGATCTCAAATCCTTAGTGTGAGATTTTATGCCCTAGCACTATCCCCTCTTGCACCATAAAATAGCATTTCTCCTAATTAAGCAACAAGTGGGACTCCTCACATCTTTAAAGAATTTTGGCCAAATTAGTTAAACACATCTCGAAAGAATCTCCATGTTGGACCCCAATTCCGGAATCCAACTCCAACCATAAAGAAAGATCAAAGAATCCTCACCGACGGGAGGAATCGAGGATCGCCGTGGGAGGAGGAAGAGAAGAAGAAATGTTCAAGCCTTAGGGTAAATCCCCAAATTTCAAACCTAGCTATTTATAGACATAGGTCTCTAAATCAGTCTAAATTTCAGTCTCTAAATTTCAATGGCTCAACATTTTAATTTCCTAACAGTATAACTCTAATATTTCCTTTCCCATTGGACAATTCTTTCAGTACTATACAGTCAATCAGTCGGTCACTCCAAAATTTCCGGTCCGGGCATTTTCTCCCTAATTTCCCAAAAATTTCCTATAAGCCACTATCAATTGTCAATCACTCTTAGACTATTTTAAATCAATCATTCGAGTCCACTTACTCCAAATTTCTCAATTGATCATGATTCAGTCAGTTTCTAATTTACAATCCAATCAATTCATAATCACAATTAAAATGCCAAAAAATCATGAATGCATGTACCTATGAATAAATGCATATGCAATAAACCTATTCCTCTATAATTAGAGGCCAGTAATATGCTCAATCAGTGAATGCAATGGAACCCATCAGTCTGACCCAATATTACCATAATATCCTTGCCAACAGTAACGGCATGTTACAAAACCCACCTGAATTTCCTTTTCTTAACAGATGCCTCTTTTCCTGATCCTCTAGCCATCATTGATCCCCTTAATCAATTGCAAACTTCCTATTCAAATAGGAATACAAATTAGGAACCCAAAAATCGCACATTCACTAAGATAAATTCTAACCAAACCCAAACTTTGCCAAAGTCCAAACATTCAGGTCACCCTTTTCCATAAAATTCCTCATTGTCTTACGTTTCTATTCAAAAACCCAAAAGTTATTCCTCAAACAAGTTGAGACTATCCTTATACTGAAACAAGAATCTATACCCAACTCGTGACCAAGTTTTAAGATTCTTATAGTCTGACTTGTCAAGTTCATTGCTTCATAAAACTTGTAGAACTTTGTCTCTATTTCTGGAATCTGAAATCACCTCAATTGGACATCTACATCAAAGATATGCTCAAAATACCAAAATTTATCATTCTTTGGAAAATAGGGGTTACCATGGTAAGCCCATTCGTCATGGCGAGCACACAAGTGTCTTGCGTGGCATACACGCGTCATGGCGAACATAGGTTCGCGCGTCGCGACGAACCCTTACTGCGTCGAGGCGAATAAACATTTATTAAATCGGCGTCATTACTTCCTTTTCGCTGCTTTGGCGTGTTCATCGCGCGTCGCGACGTCGCGAACTGAGAACGACTCCGAACCCGATTTCTAGCATTTTCCAACTTCAATCCTTTCCTTTCTCTAAATAAAACACATCTAAACCTTAGATCAAGTCTCAAACTACATTTCTAACTCAATCAAACCTTAAAATCAATCACAAATCCAACACCCAAGGAAATCTAATCATTTTTACCTTTAAACCCTAAAACCACCGATTCTCCTACATGCAATCTATCTTTAGGTTTAATCCAACCAAACAAGATTAAGACAAGCAAAACTTACTCGAAATGTCCGAACTTGTCAAAAGCGCAAGGATCGAAAATCCTAGTTCTCTCTTCCACGGCTTCTTCTCTTCTCCCTTCTCCTTCTTTTCCTTCTTTCTTCTAACTCTTTTCTTTCTTTCCTCCTTTTTTTCTTTCTTCTAATTTCTTTCTCTATTCTCAAATGTCCATTTGCCCTTTCATTTAAGCCTTAAGCCTTACAACCTTAAGTGTCATACCCAAAATGCCCTTATGCATTCTTACAAGTTTTAATCTATCCAAACCATAACATAAATTCTACCAACATTTACATAACAAATAGATCCAGAACTTTATCCATCAAATCTCATAATTCAGTTAAATCATGCTTAATTCATTACGAAAAATTCGGGGGCCAACAACTCTCCCCCTCTTAAAAAGAATTTCGTCCTCGAAATTCTTATCTGACCGAACAGAAGTGCGGGATGCTCCTGTATTTCTCATTAAACTTCATCGCTCTAATACTTTCTTCCAAATGAACGTGGTCAATAGACTCGCTTGGTCTTTCAATCCCTTATTTGGACATTTACTTTCTTAACTAGTTCCTCATCATTCTTCAGAGCACTTACAATTTTTCCACTTTCTGTGTCGATAAAACCAATACCATATCATATCAGTATGTCCTTACCATACTCACGTACATCACATTTAGAATCCAAAACATCTTTAGCAGTAACACTAACTACCCAAATTCATCGCAAGCTAAGTCAATTCTTTGTCTTAACTTGAGCACACTTTGTACCTCATGTAAGCACACACCCTTTAAGGTGATATCCTTAAAGACAAATCATCTTTCACTAGACCATTCACATCACTTTAGTATCAGTACATTTGCCTCTTATGTCTATCTCGCTGTAGTCTATGTTCTTGGCACAGATCCGCCTAATTCATCCATCTTCCTAGAATCACTTAACCTCGTCCGTCCATAATGTCTCCAATTCTAACCGCCAATGACCAGTAGGCCTTACTCCTCATAATACAAAAGCAATGACTCTTTTTATCATCAAATTCCTCATCCGAAGTTCTATTAGAATCACGATGACAAAGATTGTGATGCTTAGCGTCAAATAGAACCATACATTGGTCTCATATTCCCATAAACTCCACACTATAGACTTCAAACATATCGCCGACAGTTAAGACAGTTGACAATTTAAACTATCCGTCACTTCGCATATTTCTTCTAGGACGTATAACTTAAATCACCACTTGTACTCTTCTGACAGTCTCTTTGCTCAATCATCTTTACCGGTACGTATACTTTTTATCTCAATCACCCAGTATCCTTTTTCCTACTCGAGCTCAAAATGCACATTCATTTTTGCTTTCGTGGAAGGGTTCACAATCTCTGAATCCTTACTTTGAGCTTTATTCATATGACATTAATCTTACATTTTCAGTGACTAATGGCACTTCATTTTGCCCCGAATTCGACTCCATTCAGCACTCTTTATTGCACTTGATCTGATAACCTCTAAAAATGAATTCATATTTCACTGCTATTGAATTCTCTATTCAATGCGTCTGATTACAACACTAGCTTTACCATTTTTGAATACTCATTTGCACAACATAAACTTCCTGTAACTCTATCCATTGTCTCCATCTCGCATTCAATTTCTTCAACTCAATACGTACCTTAATTTCATGAGCTGTATGGCTCACACATAGTCAAAATATTTCTGTACATATAATGTCTCCAACTTTTCAGCAATCACTACGGCAGCAAATTTCACTTCATATATCAACAATCAACCTATAAGGTTTCAATTGTCTCCATGCATACGAATTCACTTCATTTCTTGTCGCGGATCTTCTTGGATCTCTTATGCAATCATCCTTAATTTCCAAATCAGACGATGTAATTAATATCGATGTTATAATCCTCAATTTTCTTTCCTTTTATCCCTCATCGATTTACTCATTTTCCACAAGGAGTCAAACTATTCTTCTCAACTCTGCTAATACACTTAACATACCATCAAACCTCGCTTGGATCACTTTACTCTTCATTACTATAATATTGTCAGGGAATTTGTTAACTTGACCAAACATCGTCAAAACTCCATATGTCCACCATTGGTTCTAGTCATTCCTCAAATAACTGATTCCTCAATGAGGAAATCTTATCACTTGTTATTTTCCAATTCCCAATTGTCTTACCTTTCTTGACTGATTTTCTCCACTCTTTAGGTTTCCTCATATTTTACATTGACGTAGTTTAATGTCCGCTCACTCCTCCATACACTTTAGTTATTTGCAATCTTAGCTTCCTGTGCTTGTCACACCTTCATCGGATAAACTTGCATTTCCCGAAACATATTTACCCAGAACATAACGTGAACCGCTATGCTCCTCCTATGTGCAACTAATGCCTCCTCAACTTTAGGAATCCACTCACATAGTTGGATCCTTTACATCAATTCAAAAGTACATACATTCTCAGTAGTATATTCAGCCTCTTGCGCTTGAGTCTCCGTGAGGGATAGGACTCCAATACTCACTTTCGAATCATTACATACTCCCTTTTTATCTGTTCTTTCATTGATCAATCTTTATATAAACCATCTGATCTGTTTAATCTAACTTAGTGAAGTTCTTCTGCAAAAAAGATACCATTCATACAAATCTTTATCACTTACGTGCTATCATCATCACATCATCAGTTACCTTTAATCCCTCGAGAAGACCATCTTCATCAGATGACATTGTTCAGGTCACTCAAAACTCAATGGAGTAACAAACATACTTGCTATCGTATATGCTTGGCTGAGCATCGTCAAAGTCATGCCATTCTGTCCACAGATTTACTCCTTAATCACCAATTCATATCTTACACCATTGATACCTTGACCACCATTGATCTTGACAACAGTTCGCCCTTATCGAACATACTAACACAACTTTTATGCTAGTTTTTCCAGAAGTCACTGTTTCTCACGCTATATCATTTCATTCGTCTCATACAAGGTCACTACTTCCTCACTTCTATCTCATTTTCCATTTATTCTTTATTTCATCTTCCACCTGTATATCCTCAATCAATTCGAACTTATCGATGCTTAATCACAATGACATTCTGACCTCAAATCCACTAATTTATTCTTACTGCGGATCATCACTTTTGTCGTCGAGAACAACCACTTCGTCGTAAGATCATAGCAAAGTTATGTTTCCATTGCACTATACTTGTACACTCTAATCTCATCATGTATACAAACAATCTATGGTAATACCTTCGTATCGTATCTATAACACTTTTGAACAGTACAATATTGCCATCATGTTCAATCCTCCAATACAATTGCCTTGAATCGTTATCTGTTCCGTTTACCCATCCTCTATTTCTCCTTTCTAATTATCCACAACTTTCCTTTTTCTCAGATCGAGACAGATGGACCAATCATCATTTCAAATTCAACCTATTGATCTTCCATACATATATTTCTATTCTTTATCTCATCTTTCCAACTTTTTCCCTCACACATAGAGATTCATCATTACTTTATCCCAATTCATCACAATATTCACAGCTCAATTTTCGTAACACATTACTACAATCAATCAAAATTCTTGTCAACCGAAGTCAAACAATCACCTTGACTCTTCCAATTCTAACACCTCAAACTTCTAACAGTTACTGATGCGTATAGCCCATACACATGCGCCCATGCAAGATCATAAAACCTGGCTCTGATACCACAAATGATGGACCCCGATTTCGGAATCCAACTCCAACCAAAACCATAACACTTACTAACCTGGTTTGATACCGCAGATGCCGGGCCACGTTTTCGAAACCTAACCTCAGTACAAAAATATCGTCTTACTGAAGCGTGATTCGCTGAAATCTTTTCTTACTCTGCTACTAAACATGATGAGCCCCGAACTCGAAGTCCGATCATTGAACCAGAACATTGGCGTATACCACAGAAATCGCGAAGCTTACAATCTCATTTCGGTATATATATACATATGCGTAACCAAAATTTTCAGTCCAAAAATCATATCATAACCATACTCCCTCAAGTAAACCAAATTCTCACTCAATATCAAAGGATAGAATGTTACACGCTTTAATGGCATTCCACATACAATACAATACCAAGATCGAATATCCGAATATACAAAAATCTGATCCCATAATTTCTAATGCCAATCTAACTTAGAACAATACAATATGTACACATATAATCAAAACCTTCACTTCCCTTCACCCGATCTTCTTCTCATCACCTGTGGATGGGAATGAAGGGGGTGAGCTTATAACTCGTGGGTAACAGGTTTATAACGAAGAACAAGCAAAACCGTTGAAAAAGTTCATTTGTTGTATAAAAATCATAATAAGTTCATAAAACGCTTTGCTCCCAAATTCTTAGTCAACTCCAAAATTCTGAGTTCAAACCCATAGTTGAAGAGTGTCATTGCCTAGTGAAAATATTATCACATCAACACAACATGTTCATTCAATCATCAATATCAAATGCTCAATTTATGCACATACTTGACAATTCATAGATGCAATGCACAAACAAACGGCTCGAGAGTTCCGTAAAACGATCCGGATAAATCGAAGTTTATACCGTAAACAAAACGAGTCCAATTTCTCAAGGATCTCGTGGCCTCAAGCGGGCAGCCGGGAGAAGGCTATACGTCGTTGTGCACGTGACTCCATCCGTAACTCTCTTACCCAAACAAATCGCATAACCATTCGTTAAAAGCTCAAAGCATGTTATCAAAGCTTTCATACTTTTCATGCTCTATTCTTTCTTTTCCGAATATACAAAATGCCATGAATTTTTCTAAGGCATGACATAAAATGTTCAATGCATTTTCATCTGTATATTGAAATTCATCATAAAAGTTCATATGCTGAAACATGTAGAAAGTTTGCAAACCATTCAATAGAAACAAAACAATATTTATGAAGTAATTGAAATCATTCTTGATTTGGGAGAACTTTAGTGGCTCATTACCAAATTATAATCATAAAACCCACCTGAATTTCCTTTTCTTAACAGATGCCTCTCTTCTTGATCCTCTAGCCATCATTGATCCCCTTAATCAATTGCAAACTTCCTATTCAACTAGGAATACAATTAGGAACCCAAAAATCGCACATTCACTAAGATAAATTCTAACCAAACCCAAACTATGCCAAATTCCAAACATTCAGGTCACCCTTTTCCATAAAATTCCTCATTGTCTTACGTTTCTATTCAAAAACCCAAAAATTATTCCCCAAACAAGTTGAGACTATCCTTATACTGAAACAAGAATCTATACCCAATTCGTGACCAAGTTTTAAAATTCTTATAGTCTGACTTGTCAAGTTCATTGCTTCATAAAACTTGTAGAACTTTGTCTCTATTTCACAACGAATTTGAAATCACCTCAATTGGACACCTACATCAAAAGATATGCTCAAAATACCAAAATTCATCATTGTTGGAAAGCAGGGGGCTCATTGCGGCGAAACCCCGCTTCGTCGCGTGACGCCTATGCTTTCGCCAGGCGGCACACAAGTGTATGTCGTCATGGCGTACCGCGCGTCATGACGAACCCTTACCGCGCGTCGTGGCGAATAAACATTTATTCGTCGCGTCGTTGCTTCCTTTTCTCGCGCAGCGTAGCGTGTGTTCATACGCTACGTCATGACGTTCAGACTGGAGAATGACTACGAAACCCAATTTCCAGCATTTTCTAACTTCAATCCTTTCCTTTCTCCAAATAAAACACATCTAAACCTTAGATCAAGTCTCAAACTACATTTCTAACTCAATCAAACCTCAAAATTAGTCACAAATCCAACACCCAAGGAAATCTAATCATTTTTACCTTTAAACCCTAAAACCACCGATTCTCCTACATGCAATCTATCTTTAGGTTTAATCCAACCGAAACAAGATTAAGACAAGCAAAACTTACTCGAAAATGTCCCGAACTTGTCAAAAACTGCAAGGATCGAAAATCCCTAGTTCTCTCTTCCACGGCTTCTTCTCTTCTCCCCTTCTCCTTCTTTTCCTTCTTTCTTCTAACTCTTTTCTTTCTTTCCTCCTCTTTTTCTTTCTTCTAATTTCTTTCTCTATTCTCAAATGTCCATTTTGCCCCTTTCATTTAAGCCTTAAGCCTTACAACCTTAAGTGTCATACCCAAAATGCCCTTGTGCATTCTTACAAGTTTTAATCTATCCAAACCATAACATAAATTCTACCAACATTTACATAACAAATAGATCCAGAACTTTATCCATCAAATCTCATAATTCAGTTAAATTATGCTTAATTCAATACAAAAAATTCGGGGGCCAACACTCCAAAAATTGAAAAATCATGCATGAATACCTCCATTATATCTTCTATCATATCGGCGAAGATAGACATCATACATCTTTAAAATGTAGCTGGGGCATTGCATAGTCTGAAAGGCATTCATCTATATGCTAATGTACCATAAGGGTAAGTGAATGTGGCCTTTTCTTGATCATCAGGGTAAATAAAGATCTAATTATATCCTGAATATCCATCCAGGAAGCAATAAAATGAATGTCCAGCTACCCTTTCTATCATCTAGTCTATGAACGGGAGAGGAAAATGATCTTTCTTATTCATTAAGTTAAGTTTGCGATAATCTATGCATACTCTCAATCATGTGACCATTTTGGTTGAAATTACTCCTCCACTATCACTTTCTATTACTATCATTCCACCCTTCTTAGGTACATATTGTACTGGATTAACTCATTCATTATTAAAGATAGGATAAATTATCCCTGCATCGAAAAGTTTGTTTATCTCCTTTTTGACCACCTAATTTATGTTAGGGTTCAACCTTTTTGACGCTCTCTCACCACTCTACCTCTTTCATTTAGGTTTATTCGGTTCATGTAAACATTTGGGTTTATACCTTGAATATCATAAATATGTCATTTGATGGTTTTCATTCGCTTTCTAACAATTTTACCACCTTACTTCCTTGTTTCTCGAAAACATTTGACAATTAGTTTACTTGGACCTCTAGATTATGGATTGAAGAGGCATGATTCTTTGTTACTTGTTCAAATTCACTTTCTAGATTCTTTTATGCTTCATCTACAGTTCCAAGTTATCTAAAATGAGGATTGTTTCCCCCTCCTCATCCATAATGAGCTCCCATATAATTTAGTTACTCTATATCACTTTCCTTCATCAAGAAACAGTCCACCGTATCATGAGCCATTTGTATATAGAGTTTACACTTTAATTACACGAATTTTACCAAAAGTTGAGGACGATGCCTTCTTATTGTTGAGTCGTCGAGTTAAGTTATCAATTTTAGCTTGCATATCTGTCATTTGATCAACAACCATAATTCCTTTTTGTTCTCAGAAAGTAGTAATTCCTTTACTCCACTCGTTCGTCCATAGGTAGCTATTACTTACGATCTCCTCTTTCAAATCTTCTGATTCATCTACTATCTTTCTCATCAATGATCCTCTTGAAGTTGCGTCAATTGTGCTTCTCGTATGTGGGGTTACTCCGTTATAGAATGTTTATAACAAGAATTCCTTTGATAATTTACAATGTAAGCATTTTTGTTACAAATCCTTGTAACTTTTTCATGCTTCATAGATCGAATCATAGTCTAAGTTATGGGAAAATACTTATCTAAAAAGGCACGAACTAGCTGATCCCAAGTTATGACATTGGCTGGGTTGTGAGATTGATACCAAGCCTTTGCTCTATCTCTACGGGTAAAAGGGAAACGCCTAGTTCTGATTGCATCTTCCAATATCTGATGGTACCGAAAGGTATCATAGATTTCAAGGAAGTTCACTATATGTGTGTTAGGATCTGTCAATTCATAAAACTGTAGGTTCTGTTGAAGCATGTTTAGAAGATCTGCTTTCATTTCAAATGATGCTATTTGTACGGGTGACCTAGCTACTCCTTGGTTAGCCGCATTGAACCCTGCTCTTATGAAGTCCATAAGGGTCCTTTGTTGATGTCCTTGGTTTGCTCTGTGGTCCAAGTCTTCCTAAAATTCCTTAGCCATTACTACTTTCGCGATTTCATCTTCTTCTTCACAACGAGCTTTCCCAATGTAACATTATAATCGAGTTATGTGTAAATTTAAGGTTTCAGTTGCACGACTCGATCTTCTCATGACTCTTGCATTGATACAGGAGCACGATTTCAGAAATAGAAAGAACTAACGCGAACAAAAATTCAAAACTAACTAAATGCCTTAAACTATATAATTAAACTAATCGCCCTCTGGCAATGGTGTCAAAAACTTGATCAGGTTTTTTCGATATTTATTTGTTTTAATTGATTAGCGTCAATAATATGTAAGCGCACTAGTCGTTTGCTTAGTACCTAAGGTGTCGATCACGAGGAAGGATAATCTAATCCTAAAATCTAAGGCCAAAATAAATTACAGAAATTCAAAATATAACAAAATTAAAACAAGAATTCAATTCAATTAATTAAATCAATTCAAGAATCAATCATAAAAATATTAACAATTTAGCAATTGCAAAGCACACTCTCTATTCACACAATTTACCGATTTGATTGAGTTCTTATTCTAATTAATTGCCTAACTCTCGTTAGTATAATTTAATTATTTTCACTCCATTCATCCTTTCGGTTTATCACCGAATTGTGCAATTGCGAAATTAAATCACAATAAATCTAGTAAATCATAAACAATCAAATTTCATTAAATCAAAGATAAAACCCCAAAGGTGAGTTTAGAACATCATCAACATCCAAAATCCTATCATTAACTATTATTCCAATTCTATATAATAATAAATTCAAAATAACAGAAATATAAAATTGATGAATGACGGAGGCGATGCGTCAGGAAACTCTTGATCTGAGAAGTATGTCAAGTGGACTTCTTCTCCTCTTCTCTCTTCCTTCTTCTCTTTCTCTATCTCTCGATAATTCTCTCTAAGGTTTCTCTGAAAGTGGCTGATACAAAAGCTCCCTTTTCTTATTTATCTTATTCTTTAAATACGTTTTGTGTTCTGAGCAGCTCTAGGATTTTTCTAGGGTCCTCCCTCGAAACTTGACATATTTTAGTGTCAGCGTGTCTTTGCAATGCAGGCCATGATCATGGCCCTGAAGGCCACATTCGAGCCTTCAGTCATGATTGTGACAAGTAGGCCACGATCGTGGACCATGTACTAAGCTTATGTCACGATCGTGGCATATGGGCCACGATCATAGGCTAACTCCAATGTTTCTGTCAAGCTCATGGCTTGTTATGCTAGGATCGTGGGTCGTTGTTTCGACTCTAGTGTCTTCAAAACTTCTCTGCTCTTTGATGTTGACCTTAAAACACTAACAAATACATCAAAGTACCTAAAAATATAATAATTAAACTCAAAGAATTGTACTAACCTATAAAACACTTAAAATAAAAATAATTAACAAACTATCACAATTCTAACCTAAACAAATAGTAAACGTTTGAATTAACAATTAAATACATATCAAATTATGCCTTAAAACACGATGTAATTCACACTTATCAATTAAGAATTGATAATATTCAAGTTAAAGTGTTTATTCAAAATAATTTACCTTCTAAACCTGAATACAAAAGAAATATAAGATGACAAACTTTATTAGTAGAATATACCTTTGATATTCAATTGATCAAATCTAATAATAATGTTATTGCAAATTTTCTAACAAGAGATGGTTAACCTCGGAGAAGAGATATTTATTGGACGAGATGTCCAAAGATATCTATACCTACTAGGCACAAATCAAAGATTTATTATATATTGCAAATTTTAATTAAATACGAGTTACTTTTGATTTTTCTATATATGGCAAGTCAAGATAAATTGCTACAATTATTCTAAACAAAACTTTATAGCATAATCAACAAGGTTAAGATAGTAGAGGATACATCATCTGAAGTAAATCACTTGTTAATATAGGAATCATGTAAAGTATACAAAATACATAAAACGAGGGTTGAATTGTGTAATCTTTTGGAAATTGATAATTTTTTGAGATTTCTTGAATATCTTTACAACTATCATATGAATACCAAAAACACTTTACTAAAAATTGATAAGTATTGAAATTGCAAGTAACTTTATCTACTCATCTAACAATAAGAAAATTAAAGTATGAGAGTTAGAGAATAGACACCGCGATTTTATACTTGTTTGCCCTAAATCTTGGACTACGTCCAGTCTTCAGAGTTTGTCTGAGATTTCACTATACTTTTCAAATTTTACAAGTATTCTTTCTTCCCTTCCAGAGCCTCTTCAGGTCTCTTTAATAAAGTATTCTTTCTACTATCTTAGCCTCTCCAGGCTACAATCTTTTCGTTCTCTCTCTAAGAAAAATATCTTGAGCTTTACGTTACAGAAGAATTAACTCTCTTGTTTTACACTTTGACCAAAAAATTTGCTCTAAGTATTGTACAATCATTGTTTTCTCTCTTATAAGCAAAAAAATTGTATTAGTCTTCGACTAGGACTAGTATTTATAACCTAAGTCTCCACATTCTTCTTAAAAACTACTTCTTGGATCTTCGAGAGACGGTTATTTAGTTGAGTTCTGTAACTAACTCCAACTAACTAACTATCTAATGTTCGAGAGTATCTTCCTTTTTTATGGTCTAATATTGTCGTTTCGTTTGTTGTTTTCGCTTCATCTGTTGTTTGCTTCGTTTGTTGTTTGCACTTCGTCTGTTATTTCCACTTTTTCTATTGTTTGCGCTTTGTCTGTTGTTTGCTCCGTCTGTTGTTTGCGCTTCATCTGTTATTTGCTTCATCTATTGTTTACTTCGTCTATTGTTTGCGCTTCGTTTGTTGTTTGCGCTTCGTCTAGTGTTTCACTTCGTTTGTGATGATGTGTATCATCTGTTGTTGACGTATCGTCTGGGATGACTAAGTGTTACTTACATTTTTCTGCACATTTAACAAACTTATCAAAACAGTTCATATATTTCTAAGATTATTATTATTTGATTGTCACCAAAATTAAAAGAAGTGAAATCTACTTGACTTAACAATCTCTCCCTTTTTTATGATAACAAATAATCATAATTTTAGAAAGATAAAATGATACTCAGATGAATAGATGAATATTATTCAGACAACTAACGAGATAAAAGATATAAGCATAAGAAATACATATATGACATACAAAAAGATTTATATCTTCTCTTCTTTCTATTTTCTTCTCTTCTCCCCCTATTTGTTATTAGTCAAAAAATTCAATGAAAATGCTTCCTAAATTCAGAAAACATATGTTGCATGTCAGTGCGGATTGTCTTGAGGTCTTGATCAATAGTAACCCGTAGATATGCTACTTCCTCATGAAGATCACCCACTGGGTTACTCAGGTCATCAACTTTAGTATGAATTTCTTTAATTTCTTTTACTAAAGCTTCCTGGATGTCCTTTTGTTTATGACTGACTTCCTTTCAATACATGAAGTACTTTAAGAACTCCGAATTAACTATAGAATCTTGTTGTATTTCACTAGGTGGATGGAGGTTTTCAGCAATAGATGGTTCTGAAGGTAAAGTGTCTAAATCTATGATTTTGATTGTGGGAGGTCTGAAGGTTTGTTTTCCTTCTGGAAGATCAAGATCAACAGGACTAGGTAGTTTCAGAATTGGTTGGCCAATAAGATGTAACACATCCTTGACTAAAGGTATGAAACCTAAAGGACTGAAATGCATGACCAAATGCACATAAGTTTCTAAATTGAAATTGATAACTTCAACAATGATACTTCTTTACTGTCCTTCTTTCACTTTCCCAAGTACCAAGAAGTTTTCATCTGTGATTGAAACTCCAAATTTACTTCTTGATGCTTTCGAAATGTGGTGTGGAACATAGATACCTCTAGGTTGAGCTGTATTGCATACATCATCTATGTTCTTCACCGCTACTTGAACCTACTCTTGTGAGATATCATCTATATTTCCTTCAGGAAACATCTTCTTTTTCCCTTTTTTTTTGTTTCTCACAAGGTTTGGGCATCTTGGCTGTATGTCTGGCATAATTTATATCAAGGTTCTATTTCTGATTGGATAGATTGTATACCGATCCTTTGAAATCTTCAATAGATATGGTTCTGCCTTCTCATCTTGCAAAATACCTTATAATCTTCGTTATTCATGCCTTAAGAGATGTATCGTTTGATCATTAATCGGTATAGGTTCAACTAGTACCTTGACTGACTTTTTCAAAGGTTCTCTGATACTAATTGAACTTCTACTTCGAACAGGTGCTGGTTCTTCTATAATCTTGATTCTCAAATATTTTTTATTAATTGGTTGAGCAGGATTATAAGATTCCAATTGATGTGCCACTATTTTTTTCTTCTTTTGAACTTTAGATGAAGAAACCTTCTTCAGACTGGGTTTTTACTTTTTTTGTTCTTCTACCAGTTTAGAAGAAAGTTGTTGTTAAGGTTTCTTCTTCTCAAATACTAGCTTTCTCTTTATCTTTATCTCTTTAGGTAATTTTGCTGATTGACTTTGCAAAATTGAGACAATTGATCTAGTAGATTGATGTGTTTTCTCTGGTTTTTCAGAATCTTCACCAAGGTTAAGAACTTTTTGTTTCTTCTGTTTTTGTTAATGTAAAGTCAATAGTCTCGGTGATCTTTTTGACTGTTTAGATTTTTCTGAATGAAGTGGCTCTGCCTTTCTCTTCAAAGATACTTGTTGTGATGATTGTTTAACCCGACTTTCCTCTTCATGTGGAATCGTCTTAGTTTTGATTGATACATCAGACGATTTCTCGATCTTCTCTTTTTTTAATGTTCTTTCTGTTAGTCGAGGTTTTGCTCTTTTTGTAGGTGTAATACGTTCACTCCTACTCCATCTTACTATATGCTCCCCCCTCAGATCTTGCTTTTGGTGTAAATTTTATATCCACCTCATCTTCACGCTTTAATCCCATTCTGCTAATAGTGGTGGCATTAATAATGCTTTTTACATCCATTTTCATCTTATTACCTTTGTCGAGAAGAATTCCAAAATCTCTTAAAAATCCTTGTCAACAGCATGTACTTCAAAATTAAGAATAGAAGATTAATGGGTTGAAGATTGAGTAGGTGAAACAGACATTGTTCATCCATCATTGTCACAATGTGCTTCGACCCTAATCTTGGTAGAACACAATGAAGAAGTAGTGAATGTATTTTTGGAACAAGAGTTGATGCCTTCTTGTCTCTTGGGTCACTACTTCCATATAGTTGTCGATTGAGGTGCGCTTTATCTACATAACCTTGAGTAATCCACTTTAAGTTATGAGACAATCTTAATCCAATCCTTGGACACTCTCTGACCTTCTCGATTGAATCTAGTGTCACGATAACGACAATCTATCTACCATTGATACTAAGGTGTCGCTCTACCACCTTTCCACGAACCTTAAAGAAATTTCTCCGACCAATGCATCAATTTTGGTTCAATGTCCATCTGATTTTCCTTCAAGGAGATGAAATCAACATGTCTTCCATAGAAGAGATTGATACATTTGTGATCTGTAATAATAAGAACTAAAAATAACACAAATGTATTTTCTCAAGGTAACGATGTTAGTATCTCAAGGTAAGAATATGAAATGAGCGAACTTGAAGCTCAAAAGCAGTGATGAATTGTCTTGGTTGAGCGCATTAAACACTTCGATTTCAAGGTATTTCAAGAATATTCTAGAGTGACAGATATTTTAAAAACTTGGAAAGATTACTCCCTACAAGAAGAACAAATTCCAATATTCTGTGACAACACAAGTGCTATCAATCTATCAAAAAATCCAATACAGCATTCGAGGGCAAAGCATATTGAAGTTAGACATCATTTTCTACGAGACTATGAACAGAGAGGAATCATTAGTCTACAATTTGTTGAGACAAATCAACAATGGGCGGATATCTTCACTAAACCTCTGTGTGAAGATAGATTCAAAGAAATCAGACAAAATTTGAATATGGTAATGTTGAATGACTATTTGTCTGATACAACATGACCCAGATGATTCACACAAAAAGAAGATAAAAAGTTGTAAGTTCTCAAGTAAATAGTAACGGTAAGTTGTAGACGACCAAGCAAGAGGCAAGAAACTAGATTATGACCAAGAAAGTGACATCCTCTGTCACTCTAGAATATTCTTGAAATATTCTAGAGCAATTGAACTTTGCCTCTTGCTTGGCCAAGAAACTAGATTATGACCAAGAAAGTGACATCCTCCACTTGTACTCTTCCTATCAATCCTACCTCCAGTGTAATCAGCATCATAGTAGCCAATTAACCTGAAATCTTTACCTTTCTCATACAATAAACACAAATCTGTAGAACCTGCCAAGTATCTCAATATTCTTTTATCAACAATATAATGAGATCCTCTAGGATCTGCTTGAAATCTTGCACACAAACAAACACTAAACAATATATCAGGTTTGTTTACTATTAGGTAAAGTAAAGAACTAATAATTCCTCTGAAAAGAGTTTGATCAACCTTCTTACCTGTTTCATCCTTTGATAAGAGGTTTGAAGGATGCATAGGAGTTGACATAGGTTTAACCTTTTCTATTTTATACTTGACTAACAGTTCTTTGATATATTTCTATTGATAAATAAAATCTTTTCTTCGTTTGCTTAACTTACAAACTAATAAAGAATTTTAATTCACCTATCATCTCATTTCAAATTCACTCTTTATAAGATTTTCAAAAGCTGAAACATAGCTTATTAAAAGTTGTACCAAAATAATATCATATACATATATCATACTATAATGAAATCATTTTAATACATTTTCTAAATAAGGTCTTATCTACTTGACCTCTACTAAAGTTATTTTCAATCTGAAAAGAACTTAGACAATCATACCAAACATGAGATGCTTGTTTAAATCCATACAAAGCTTTATGAAGTTTATAGACATAATCTGAATTATCAAAATCTTCAAAACCGGGAGGTGCTTTACATAAACTTCTTCATCAATAAAACCATTCAAAAAGGCACTTTTCACATCCATTTGAAATAGTTTTATATCATGAAAAACCGCATATGCAAGCAAAATCCTAAAAACTTCTAATCTAGCTATAGGAGCATAAGTTTCATTATAGTATATTCCTTGTTGATTATAGCCTTGAGTTACTAATCTAGCTTTGTTACGATTTACTCTAACTGATTCATCTAGTTTATTCTTAAAAACCCATTTGGTTCCTATGATTGACTTATTAGAGGGTCTAGGAACTAAAGACCAAACTTTGTTCCTTGAAAATTGATTTAACTCCTCTTGCATGGCTAAAATCCAAGCTTCATCCTGAAGAGCTCATCAATTTTCTAAGGTTCTAATTCAGAAATAAATCCTACATTTTCCGCTCTTCTAAAATTAGACCTAGTTCTCACTCCTTCTGAGGTTTCACCTATAATCAGATTTTCTGGGTGAGAGGATTTATACTTTCAGTCTTTTCTAAGACTAAATTTTTCAGAAATATCTTTTACCTTATCAAGTGACACATCTGATGGTGACATATCTATGTTATCAACTAAGGGAGCAGATAGAGTTTCATCATCAGAATTGTTTCTTCTATCTAGTTATGAATCATCATCAAACTTAACATGTATGGATTCTTCAACAGATTTAGAAACAAGATTATAAACTCTATAAGCTTTAGAAGACATCAAATATCCTAAAAAAATTCCTGAGTTGATCATAGAATCAAATTTATCCAAATTCTCTTTTGTATTCAATATAGTACATTTGCAATCAAATGGATGGAAGTAAGAGATATTTGGCTTCCTTCCTTTCTATAACTCATATGGATTTTTGTTTAAGAGAGGTCATAAAAGTATTCTATTTTGAATATAACAAGTTGTATTCACAACTTCTGCCTAGAAATACTTAGGAAGATCATTTCACATAGCATGGTTCTTGTCATTTCCTGAATCGTCATGTTCTTTGTTTCTATAAGTCCATTTTGTTGTGGAGTTCTAGGAGTAGAGAAATTATGGAAAATTTCATTCTCTTCACAAAACATTTTGAATTTTTCATTTTCGAATTCTCCACCATAATCACTCTTAATTTCAGCGATAGAAATTCCTTTTTCATTTTGTAACTTTTTGGATAACACTTTAAAGCACTTAAGATATTCATCTTTATGTGATAAGAACAATATCCAACAAAATCTAGTAAAGTCATCAACAATGACGAGACCATACTTCTTTCCATCAAGACTTAATGTTCTAGTTGGACCAAACAAATCTATATGTAACAACTCTAGAGGTCTAGATGAGGTTACAACATTTTTAGAAGAAAAAGATGTTTTAACTTGTTTTCCTTTTTGACAACTCTCACAAAGAAATCTTTGTTAAAACTTATTTTTAGTAAACTTCTTACCAAATCATGTTTAACCAACTTAGAAATATGTTTAAAACTAACATGACCTAGCTTTTATGTCAAATCAGTTTTTCCTCATCTATTGATATAAAACATGAAATATTTTGACTTTTCAAATCTTCTAATTTAATCTTACAGAGATTGATTCGTCTCTTGACAGAAAAAGAATATGGAATCGTCCTTGTTTTTAACTACACAAGAATTTTGATTAAAGGATACTTCAAAGCCAGAATCACATAATTGACTTACACTAATCATATTATCCTTTAAACCTTCAACTAGCAGAACATTATCAATAGACGCAAATGAATCTTTAACAATTTTGTCGATTCCAACTATTTTACCCTACTGGTTGTCTCTAAAAGTTACTGATCCTCCATGCTTATTTGGGATGTTTAGGAACATAGACCTTTTTTTGTCATGTGTCGCGAGCATCCACTATCTAAGTACCATTGGTGCTGGTTGCTTTTCCCAAAATGGGAGATCTGTAAGATGTATCATGTCTTTCTTACGTACCCATATTTTCTTGGGTCCTTTGGGGTTAGTCTCACAATTATTCTTCAAATAATAATAAGAAAATTGTTTTTTTTTGCTTCCTATTAGGAACAACACTCATATCATAACAAACTTTGCTATTAGTGAACCCTAAACCACTCTTATCATTTGGGTGTCTATATTTTCCAATCATATCGTTGATCTTTTTTGTATTTTCAGTAAATGTTGATATATCTGCTGAAAGACTATTAATCCTTTGTTTCAATGGACTAATTTCTTCAAATCTATCTACAATTACTTTCTTTTTCATATCATATACTTGTTTCTTAAGGCAGACGTTTTCTTTATCCAACACTTCCGTGTTCTTCACGTTTTCAATAAGTTTCCTTTTTAAAGCCTTATATTGTTTTAATATAGCATATGAATCTTCTAGCAATTACAAATATGCTTCCTACAGATCATTAGAATTAGAAGTTACCTTATTGTCGCATTCCTTCTCAGCTACTAAGCATATATTTGCTTGTACTGACACTTCTGAGCCTGAATCAGATTCGGACGAATCCAAATCTTCCCAAGTTGCCATCATGCCTTTTTTGTTTTCTTTACTTTTCTTCTGTTTTCTTTTGAGCAATGAACATTCAAACTTATAGGATCCTGGTTTGTTGCACTCATAGCAGACGATAGAATTTTTCTCATTCTTGACTTCGTCTTTATTATTTTTCTTAAAAAAAACTTTATTTCCTTTTGCTTTCTTTTTCCACATCCTTCTAATCTTTTTTGAAATGAAGGATAGTTCATCATCTTCTTCACTTGACTCTTGATCAGATTTACTAACATCAACATTCTTGATTTCTTCAATCTTTAATGCTTTTGAAGATGTAATTCTACTTCTCTAGTTCTTTTGATTCTTCTGATCAACCTTTAATGCTATAGATTTGTCTCTTCTAAGTTTATCTTCTGCATCAAGCTCTACTTCATGTATCTTTAAAGAACCAAGCAATTCATCTAACTTCAACACGCTTAACTCTTTAGCTTCTTGTATTGTTGTAACTTTAGGTCTCCATCTTTTAGGAAGACTCCTGAGAATCTTTCTAACAAGATCTTGATTATCGTAGATTCTCCCAAGAGCTTTAAGTCCATTAATGATAGCTTGAAATTGTCCAAACATCTGATCAATAGACTCATCCTCTTTCATCTTGAACATCTCATACTATGTACTAGAATGTTGATCTTGGACTCTTTCACTTGATTTGTGCCTTCATGTGTGATGGATAATGTGTCCCACATTTCCTTTGCAGTTTTGCATCCATGAACCTTATCATATTCAATTTTGCTTAGGGCATAACTCAGAAAGAACTTGGCCTTTGAGTTTAATTAAAATCGAGCTTTCTGATCGACTGACCATCTGTTATGAGAAATGATATTGCCTTCATCGTCTGTTGGTTTGTATGGTCCATTCTCGATGATATCCCAAAGATCAATATGTGTAGATTCTATGAAGAGTAGCATCCTGTCCTTCCAATAATGATAGTCCTCACTATTAAACGCAGGAGGTCTTGTGACCGAGGCACCTTCAGCTATAAAAACATGTAATTCAGCCATGGATCTTTATCCTCACTTTGTAAAGGTGGTTCTTGGAAACCGAGCTCTGATACTAACTGAAGTAAATCACTTGTTAATATAGGAATCACGTAAAGTATACAAAATACACAAAAACGGAGGTTGAATTTTGTAATCTTTTCGAAATTGATAATCTTTTGAGATTTCTTGAATATCTTTACAACTATCATATGAATACCAAAAACACTTGACTAAAAATTGATAAGTATTGAAATCGCAAGTAACTTTATCTACTCGTCTAACAAGAAGAAAATTAAAGTATGAGAGTTAGAAAATAGACGCTATAACTTTATATTGGTTCACCCCAAATATTGGATTACGTCGGGTCCCCAAAGTTTGTCTGAGATTTCACTATACTTTTAAACTTTTACAAGTATTATTTCTTCCCTTTTAGATCCTTTTTAGGTCTCTTTAACAAAGTATTCTTTTTGCTATCTTAGCCTCTCCAGGCTACAACCTTTTCTTTCTCTCTCTAAGAAAAATATCTTGATCTTTACATTACAGTAAGATTCGCTCTCTTGTTTCATACTTTAAGTACAAAATTTTCTCTAAGTATTGTACAATCACAGTTTTATCTCTTGTAAGCAAAAAATTGTTTTAGTCTTTGACTAGGACTAGTATTTATAGCCTAAGTCTCCACTATCTTCTTAAAAACTGCTTCTTGAATATTCAAGAGACGGTTATTTAGTTGAGTTCTGTAACTAACTCCAACTAACTAATTGTCTAATGTTCTAGAGTATCTTCCTTTTTGTATCGTCTAATATTGTCGCTGCGTTTGTTGTTTCCGCTTCGTCTGTTGTTTGCTTCTTCTGTTGTTTGCTTTGTTTTTTGTTTGCGCTTTGTCTATTGTTTGCGCTTCGTCTGTTGTTTGCACTTCGTTTGTTGTTTGCTTCGTCTGTTGTTTGCGCTTCATCTGTTATTTGCTTCATCTGTTGTTTGCTTCATCTATTATTTACGTTTCATCTATTGTTTCACTTCGTCTATTATTTGCTTCGTCTGTTACTTGTGCTTCGTCTATTGTTTCACTTTGTCTATGATGACGTGTATCATCTGTTGCTAACGTATCATCTGGGATGACTAAGTGTTACTTACATTTTTCTGCACATTTAGCAAACTTATCAAAACAGTTCATATATTTCTAAGATTATTATTATTTGATTGTCACCAAAATTAATAGAAGTAAAGTCTACTTGACTTAACACTATCTATAAGCTCTTTTTCTTTGATAAAGGAATCTATTGGTCAACATATTTAACCAAGAGAAGTTACTCCTAATAGTCTCGTTACGACCTGATACTACGAGCAAATCAAAGATTCAAAAAATGTCATAATTGATAATATCCTAAATGGTCATCTTGCTTTTCAAGCACAATATAAGGTAATGAAGGATTTATACTCTATAAAATAATGATACCTGCTACAATGATTTTTCTAGGATAAACCCTAGACTAAACTTTTTACAAGGCACTCACCCTCAAGTTATTCGAGATTGGTATGATTTTGGAACGATAAATTCTATATACTTGACTAACCCTAAGTTTCTTGAAATAACATTACTTCCCAAATGAAACCAATAAGAGCTTAAGGATTGTTATCTAAATTATCCTATAATAACGCCTAAAGATTCCTTGTATTGAAAATATTATCTGCTAGTCCAGACTTTTATGAAAAAGAACAATATGATGCTTATCATTTTATTACTTTGGGAAAGGCAGAACATTTTCCCATTATAGTGTATACTAAATTACAAAAGGAATTTTCTAAATATAGTGGAAGTGATAATCATTATAGAAGAGGTATCAGGATGAGGACCACAATTTTTAGCATGGAGGCAACATTTAAGAAGGGATTTCGAACTAATGTCTAGAAAAGGAATTTTTTCTAGCTAATGATAGCTATAGCTAAAAGGACACCATTAACTGCTAAAAACTTTGTGAAAATGAGTATAAGCATGATTGAAAAAGGGAAGATAAGATCAAACCCTGAAGCTAAAAAAGAAAGATTCTACCATCTCCAAAAGCACACATTTTTTTTTCTTCTTGTACAAATGGATGGAAGACATCTAAAGAAAAAGAAAAAGTTGAACCATTTGGCATTTGTATATATAGTGATTCTGACAAATAAGATGAAAATCTCTCTCGCCACTTTGATAAAAGTAAGAACACAAGAAGGAAATCTCTCTGGCTACTTAAAAGAAAGAGAACCTCATATATAAATAGAATATGCTTTTAGGAAAAGTTGATAAAGATGTAATTTTTGTTACTTTTGGAATCTAGACTTCAAGTCCACCTTTATAAATAAGTTCCTTAGGGTCATAGAGGGGGCATGCAATCTTCATGTATTTCATCTTTATATCATCTACCACTATGAAATAAAATATCTTCTTCTCGCAGACATAGTTTGTAATTTCCAAAATAAAAACTATACACTTCTCTTATAAACTTTAGTATACACCTTAAGGTAGGAAACAAATTAAGGTTGTGTTGGACTTTGCAGAAGGAAATTTCAAGGATAGTTACCTTACTCTAAGGTTGCATCTAAAATGCTTAGTAAAAGACTTGACAAAAACCTGATAAAGTTACAATTAAAACACTAAATATATAGGTACAAAAGCATTGAAATTGTTCTACATATGATTTTATCATGATTTCTTATTTTCGGTAAAATTTATATATGGATTATCTAGATTAGATTTAGACACGATAGAATCGGTAAATGAAATTATTTCATCTCTTTTGAAGAAGTAATTAATATAATAACCAATAGCGATAACAAAGAAGATGAAGATTTATTTTGAATTTCTTTAATCTTTGATATTTTGTGAAGCTTAAATATGATAAAATCTTTTATCTCTTTTGGTGATTAAGATACATATGTGTTTTGATTTGATTTTGATTAGATTGTGTGGTTTTCTACATTTGTTTTCTTTTAAAATCGAAATGAATTTCTTGATGGAGCGTGGGATATATAATGGCTTAAATCACAGTCCTTGTTGGTTGTATAGGAGAAATGCACAATTTAAAGTTAAATTACATGACTTAGCTATATAATGCATACATGTAAAGCATGGATAAAGGAACAATGAAAATGAAGTAAATAAAAGGTCAATAGAAAGAACTAGTGTAACACCCAACATATACCCTAGAAGTATTATATCATGTCTAGGGTGTATTAATAAGTGAACATATTAAATTTAAGTACATCTAAGTATAGTAAAAGATATAATGGTACTTAATGTTAAACACAAGATTGAATGGATAATTTGTTAACCCGGCATGAATATACATATTTAAGCGTGAAATACGTATAGAAAATTTTGATATTTTGCTTGAATTTATGAGTGTGATGTGAGAGGAATTGATAAAATAAGTATTCAATTAGTAAATGACATGTTTTTGGTTAAAATGGATATATTTTGTATTGCTCTTGTATGATAAGATCAAAGTTAGTTGGTTTGGGATGTGTACCTCGCTAAATGGATAGGTTCCACTAAACATATTTATATAATTTGGCCATATATTGGATTGTAGACCTCTAAATTAGATAGTTTTAATTGGATATTAAACTAGATACATAGATCTAAAATTTCGAAAGGACCTGAAATTTGATTATGCCTTTACAAGTTTTGAATTACTTTTTGAAATTAAGTTTTAGCTATTATCCTTGTTTTCAAACAGCCTGTAGTTTTTGAGGTATAACTCCTGATATAATTAACTAAATTGCATGAATTTTATGCCATTAGAAACTTAAGACATAGGGAAATGAAATAAATTGATAAGATTATAGGCTAATGTGGGAATTAAAGGAAGAAGAAGGATCAATATGCAATTTTTTTAAAGTTAACTCATAGACCAATAAGATTAAAACATGTGTGCCCAATAGAATTGTAACACATGGTCCAATAGAATTGCAACTTATGGTCCAATATAATTTTAACACATGGTCCAATAGAATTGTAACACATGGTCCAATGGGATTGTAATACATGATCTAATAGGACTGTGACACATGGTTCAATTAGATTAAAACAGGTGTCTAAGACTAAAAAATTATTGAAAAGGCATATGGAGAGGGGAGATGGACTAAACTTTGATGGCTTAGCTTGATTTTCTCCACTCCATTTCACCTTCTTCATCCCATAATTTTTCACTTAGTGATTCAACAAAGCTAAAAGGAAGGAAGGAAAAGCATTAGAAGAATTACTTTGCCAATTTTAAGGTTTGGGACTTTACTTAGTTGATTTCTATATTTGTGTATGATTTAATGGATATAAAGATTCATTTGGATGTGGAATGGTTGCTGGAATGGTTCTTTGGTGTTATTTTTGTGTTACCTTGCATAAAATTGGTTGAATATGATAAGAGAATATTGTGTAGTGGAATTCTATCTAGGGTTTGTTTGAGTAAATCACATTGTTTAAGTCATAACTTAGTCTACAGACCTCCAAATTGTGTGATTTCATTTGCATATGAAACCTAAGACATAGATCTAAACATCTTTAGAGGGACTCTGACTTAATTTTGGCTCTATGAACATGGAATTTGGGATAGAACATGGTGACCTGATGCTACCCTCGTTTTGGAGCAATAAGTGATATTTGGTCTATAGCGCATGTGTTAGGAGTCCAAATGGCCTGATCTTTAGTGTTTTGCAAACTAAAAACATAGAAGGACAAATGTCTAGGAGACAACAAAACCAGTTCTAACTTTCTCTATATGAATATTAAAAAACAACTAGACTCCGTCATGTGATTTTTTTTCTAGACTAATAGTTTACTTATGTTTAGACCACTTTAGGGTTTAGCTTTAATTGTACTGTTTTCAGTTTGTTCTCATTTCCGATTTTTACTAAATCTTATCTTAACCTTTTTGAATACATATAAAACTTTTAAACACATATAAATAAATGAAATAGGAGTTACCATATGTGAATTGTCTGATTGAACATTGGAATATAAGATTAAGCATAATGCATTCAAACAAAATTAACATGTACATAAATGATTTGTATGCATATTCATTACTCATGTGTGTATAGTATGATTATACAAAGTGCAATTTTACACCTTTCTAATGGTGATAAGTTATGACTTATATGTAAGAACATAGATACAGATTTTATGACCTGAAATGTATATCAAATGGCTTATCAATATATTAATCATGAAATTGGTAAATAATTAAAATAAAATGTTACAATGCCTGCTCTATTGTCTTGGTGTAGATAGATAGGCATGCCTATAGGGTTATAGTGCAACTGCTATAGTTTGATACCACCGGTATCCATAGTTCGATACCTTCAGGTATCCACAACTTCAAGTATCCACAGTTTGATACCTTCAGATATCAACAATTTGATATCTTCGGATATTTACAATTCGATACCTTCAGGTATTCACAGTTTGATATCTTCGTATCCACAGTGCCTATTTTATTGTCTTGGTGGCGGATAGATGGGCATGAATATAGAGTTATAATGCAACTGCTATAGTTTGATACCACCAGCATCCACAGTTCGATACCTTCGGGTATCTACAATTCCACAGCTTCGGATATCCACAGTTCGATACATTTGGGTATCCACATTTTGATATCTCCGTATATCCACAACACCCGTTATCTACACCCATAGAAATGTGCAAACCTAATACAGAAAATAAAGCGAAGAGATATAAATAAGAAATACATTATGACAACATAAATAATCGGTATATGAATGAGCATTTGCATTTGTATTGATAATTTGTATCATTGAGTATTGAATATCGATGCTTGAGTTTTGAAGGTGAATTTATGATATATGAAAAAATATTGAAGCATGTTTGCATTATTTATATTTGTGCGAAGTTCATGAATGTATATGCTTGGTGGATGATTGTTGTGAGTGGTCATCCAAACTAAGTATTTTTTTTCCACTAAACTTTCAAAATTAGCATGGGTGTTAATCCGTATAGGTCCAGATTATAGGAGTGAGGTACAAGTAACATTTGCAAGGACCAAGGCTAATAACTAGAAGTAAAAGTACCTTTGAATGTGTCTTTCAATTAAAGAATAGTTGTATATGTAATAAAGGAAATCATACGTTTTCTTTTTGGATTATCATGTTAATATAAAGATATAATACTACTTTTTAATGATAATGTTAAATGATACGAATTTTTGTAATATGTATATGTATAACATTGAATAGAATTATATCGTTTGAATGGATGTACAGGAATTTGGTTGCTCTGTGTGGATGGTTGTAGGTTTTGTACACGGGTATTACAACTGGTGTTTGAATGGACTTAGTTGATGCTTTTGCATTTAGTTTTGGATGGGCATGAGCAGGGCCGTAGTTGAGATAAACCGATGAACTTGTGTAGAGTTGACAAAAGCTGCCAATACCACATTTGACTCGAACACACAAAGAGCCAAAAACTGTTGTGGTGGGCATGGGCTGTATGGCTTTTCTCTATGAATCTGCTCGCTGGGTTCACATCCCTTTTTGTCGAAAACACGTTACAAATAACAGCTTAATGTCCCACCATGATACCAATCTTTTTTCTTTTATATATAGAAAAAGAGAAGCATACTGCGTGTGGTAGGAATGGGATGTTGGTGAAACGAGTGTCAGATTACTAGCTTTTTGACCAGCATTTGTATTGTATGTACCATGGGAGCAGCAATGAGACAAATCCATTGCCTATTAATGAGGCATGTGGAGATGATCACTTGGATTTAATGCTTCTATTCTATTACACTCACATGAACCATCCCAACCGACGAGTTGAAGATCCTATCCAACGCTTGATTCTAAACTTCCATCCCCTCTTCATATTTAATGCTTTCCTATTCATAGTCAAATAACCTAATACTGCAATTCAACAGATCTAAAGCCTCAATCCATTAGACTACTTCATTTCCTTTCCTTTCCTTTCCTGCTATTCTACCGCTAATTGTAATATCAGGTGAAAGAGCTAAAATTTTGTGGAGCTACAAGTTTGCTTTACTTGGATTTGGTGCATAGATTCCAGTAAGATCATCGGAAAATGAAAAGGCTAGTAATAGTAGATAACATGATGCAATTCAACATTCATTGCTGTTTCTACAACTGTACAAGAGAACGAAGACATTCTAATAATCAAGCATTAAGACTACCTCTTAAGAGAGCTCTCTCAAATTCTCAAGCACTGATGATTGTTGGATGCAAAAGAAAATCTAAAGCAGAAACTCTTTTATTTCAACTTTGGTTGGATGACTGTTTTATTAGAGGCTGAGAAGTCTTTCCCCATTCTTCTGCTGGGCTTTTCACCTCCATTAGCAATGCTACTACTTCTTTCATGGTTGGCCTTTCTACTGGGGATGAATTCACACAGAACATTGCAATTCCTAGTGTCTGTAGCATTTCTTGTACCATTTGGTCTGGTAAACCTTGAAGCTTTGTATCCAGTATCGATACAGCTGGTTCGAAACTTCCCATCTTTTTCTTCACCCACTCCACTATGTGTAGCCCATCTCCAACTTGGGGCTCAACTGCACTGCGACCACTAAGAATCTCTAGCAAAACCACTCCATAACTGTAAACATCACTTTTCTCTGTTATGTTCATGGTGTATCCATATTCTGCAAGTATTAGAAAGAGTTATTAGGATCAACAATTCGATTATAACGTTGTTTACTTATATTCCAACTTGATAGAATTTTGAACTCCTGCCTGACAGAACATTGTACTACATGCAAGATCCTTGTGACAGGACATTACTGGTAGCATATGCGTAGTTGCATGTCATCACCAGCTAATCCATTCAAAACAAGTAAAAGATAAATAAGTGAGCTAAAGAAATTAGAAAGCTTGAAAATTACTTGCCTGGGGCAATATAACCATAAGATCCAGCTACTCGAGACATCGCATGATGATAATTTGGAGTGTTCATCAATTTCGCGAGGCCAAAATCTGCCAGGTATGCCTCAAATTTGGAATCCAGAAGTATGTTATTGCACTTGACATCTCTGTGGAGGATTGCTGGAACACAATCATGGTGAAGATAAGCCAGGCCCTGGGCCGACCCAACAGCAATTCTGTACCTTGTTTCCCAATCCAAGTTCCTATTCCCTTGCAACAGCTGTTGCAGATTACCATTTGAAATATAATTGTAGAGAAGAAGTTTGACACTCTTGTTAGAACAGTAGCCTAACAGCTTCACGATATTCCTGTGTCGAATATGTCCCAGAATTTGAATTTCTGCTGCAAAGGAATCCACTGCCGGTTCTTCATCCTGTTTAGTTTTCCAAAGCTTTTTTACTGCAATCAACTCACCGTTAGGCATTTCGACCTTGTACACCACTCCTGAACAGCCTTTGCCTATCACATTTTCGTCTTTTAAGCAATCCAGGATGTTGTCAATGGTGAAATTGAGCTTTTGAAATGGGATAAAGGTCCATGGATAAGAGAAATCTTCAGCACAAGATGGTGACGCTGATGCTCCCAAAGTCTTCTCAACCATGTACCTATGCTTCCGAGTCACTAAAATCCAAGACGCAAGAAGTAGGACCGTCACTGAAGCCAGTATTACCGAAATCAAGGCAACAGTTTTCGTAGATTTAAGTCCATCTCTTCGAAAGAGTCTTGATGAACAAGTCGAGCCATCCAGGGACTCGCAAAGGTCTGGATTTTGAAAGTACATATTTGAAGAGAGAGTTCTAAAGAATGGTGTTATGGGAATAGGACCTGAGAAGTTGTTGAAGGAGATGTTAAGAGAAGTCAAGCTAGTAAGGGACCCAGAACCTTAATCTTTCCACAGAGCATATTGTGGGAAAGATCGAGCAATTGTAACTGTGTAAGACCAGATATTGTGTCAGGAAGCTCACCACTAAATGCATTTGAGCTCAAGTCTAAACTAATTGTCAAACTTGTAACGTAACCAATTTCAGGTGGAATCGGACCTGAAAGGCCGTTGGAGCTCAAATCAAGCAATGTTAGCTTCTGCAAGTTTTGGATGGATCGTGGTATTGACCCTCTCAGCAAATTGTTGTTAAGAATGAGCTTGTTCAGGTAACTAAAGTTTCCAAAACTTTGTGGAATTTCACCTGTGAAGCTGTTCCTGCTAAGATCAAGTTGCTCCAGATTTACAAGCTCCCCCAGCTGAGTTGGTATCTCTCCAGTAATATAGTTGTTGTGGACATCCAACAGCTCGAGAACGGTGATGTTAGAAATCTGAAATGGAAGTCCGCCAGAGAAACGATTCGTATACAGGTCAAGAAAGACTAAATTCTGTAAATGGCCTATCTCCTTAGGAATCTGACCAGAGAGTTGGTTTTCTCCAAGCCTCAATCTAACTAAAGACTGGCAATTTGCGACACCTCTCGGCAATCCTCCTGATAATGAATTACCTAGAAGCAGAAGCTTGCTCAGCATCTTCAAGTTGAAAATCTCTTCAGGGATTGACCCAGTGAGCTTGTTTCTCGAAAGATCAAGAGCATATAATTCAGTGCAGTTACCAAAAGAGGCTGGTATGGTACCAGACACTGAATTACCCCACAAGAAAAAACTCTGCAAATACTTCAGCGTTCCAACCTGGTTCGGAATTGAGCCTGATAATTGGTTCTTATCAAGCTGAAGTGTTGTTAGACTTGTACAGTTACTCAACTGCCAAGGAATCAAACCTGTTAGCGAATTATCGGACAAGTGAAGCTGCTCAAGAACAGTCAACTTTCCTAAATCACCCGGTATTTCCCCAGAAATGTCATTAGCTGAAACATCAAGAACAACCAGCGATGAACAGTTTGATAGCTCAACTGGAATAGGCCCTGCGAGAGAATTACCCCACAGAAGCAAACTGGTAAGCTTTTGCAGCTTACCGAGTTGAGAAGGGATTGAACCTGTAAGCTTATTCATGTGCAAGTACAAGTTCCTCAACTCCGAACAAAATCCTAGCTCAGGTGGTATAGAACCAAAAACCTCAGTATCATAAAGAGCTAAAGTTTGGAGATTGATTAGGTTCCCAAATGTTGGGGGTATAACACCGGAAAGCCCTGACGCTGCAGCACCAAATGTGATGAGATTGGTTAGTAGACCTAACTGAGGTGGTATTTCTCCAGTCAGATAAGGATTGCCACCAACTCGCAGTTGTTGGAGGGAGACCAAAGAACCCAACTGAGATGGTATTGAACCATTGAGAAGATTGTCTTGCAGGCATAGAACTTGTAAAGAAGTAAGATTCGCAAGTTGTGGAGGTATTCTGCCAGAAAATTTATTACTGTCCAAGTAGAGAAACTGAAGTGAGGAAAGGCCACCGACTTCTCGTGGAATAGGACCTGAAAGAGAGTTCGAGGAGAGGTCTAAAAGCCTAAGATGGATAAGTTGGCCAAAGGAAGGCGGGATTGTGCCAGAGATGTTAGCAGAGGAGAGATTGAGAAGTTGTAGATACGAAAGAGAAGAAAGTTGTGAAGGTAATGAAGATAAATTGAGGAATGTGTTTGGAAGGGAAAGAGAAATAACTCTACTTTGTGGAGAACACGTAATGCCTTCCCATGAACAAGGAGTTAAGCTTGAAGGATCCCAAGAAGAGAGGATTGAAGAGGATGACTTAGCTGATGGGTCTGTTGCTGAGAGAAGAGAAAGAAGAGCCTGTCCATCAGGAGACAAAGAGGCCACAAAAGATGTTCTTGTCATGGTTAACGTTACCAAGATTGAACAAAGCAAGAGAGTAAAGATTGGTTTCTCCATTTTTGGTTGTCACCAACAAAACCTTGGTTTAATTCAACGGAGGCCCTTTAGATGGTTTTGGAAACGGTGGAAGATGGTGATTGTGATGGAAACGGTGAGACTGAAAGTCCACTCTAGGAGACAACATGCATGTGAGAGAGGATTGTAGCGAGACAAGGATGCTTGAGTTTTACACTAAAAGTGTTGAGACCATGCATGTGAAGAATACGAAAAGATTGCCACCATTAAATCTTCGAAGACTCTGTAAAATGAGGTCCAGGACCCAAACTTTGACGGTGATTAAACGTTACCCATAAGGATATCTCCTGTTTCAAATAAGAATCGGAGTGGAGGTTCTGCTGGCTGTGTTGGTGATAGTGGACTTGGTATAAGATAAAGTGAAATGATCATAAAAAGCTTTCAAATTTCAGGGTCTGCAACCCTACGGATTATATTGTAAGGTGGTCATGGCATTAAATTCAAACTGGGTTTTGTTGGGTGGTTGCTGCGGCTGCCTGTTCCTGTTCCTGTTCCTGTGCCTGGTATGGTATGGTCATCTACTTGAAACCTAATATCGTTTCAATTAAGTTGTCCTAATTTAATTCCAGCATTTCTTCCCAACGGACACCAGGCAATTGTGCAATTCCCTGTCGCAAAGATACACTCTGGAATTTCGATTAATTTGTAATTTTTAATCTCCGTCGTTACACAGCACGTGTAGGACCAGCATTTGCTAAATAAAACACAAGTCCACTTGTCTAAGATGACATGGTAAATTTCTTAAACATATCGAATTTAGATATCTTGTCTAAGATGACATGGTAAATTTCTTAAACATATCAAATTTAGATATCTTATCTAATATTATGGTGTCTTATTGTTTTCAATAAATCTCAGTTATTTATTTATGTAAATCTTATGTATATCCGCGTAGATCCATGAAATAAATAAGCGAAATTTTATGAAATAGAATAAAACGAAGATAATAGCAGATAAATATATCATGCTTAAATATTAATTCGAACAACCAATTTATTCGGTCCAGGGGATGCATTAGTTGCTAATCGGTTCCTTCGGCGTTTATCCCTAATCGGCTCCTTCTGTAAAGGCTTAAATTTGGTGGCAAGAGAGTTTGGATTATTATAGAGCAGAAAGTAATAGTTGTAAGCGACAAGCTTCTATAAATCACAATTATTATTTACTCCACAAAACTACAAAATGAGCACAAAATTTTGGAAGACGTCCAGATTGCAAATATTTGGGTCAGGTACTCAAGATTCAGGTGGGCAGAGCCAGAGAATCTGGCTCCATGTCGAAGTAACTAAGAACCCTCGATAAAGAAAACTTAACCATTTGTATGAAAAGAAAAGTATCTAAAAGAAACAGAAAAAAAAAAAGAAAGAAAGAAAGAAAGAGGTCGTTGGGAAGGCAAAGGACAGGTGAGGGAGAAGGCAGCATAGGAGAGTGTGAAAGCTAAAAGGGGTTTAAGGGCAAGCAACCAATTTCAATGTCTTTTTCCTTACATTTAGTATTATACACATTAGAGTCCAAAACGTGGGTTGGTGTTGCCACTTACCACAGAAGGTTAGAATTTAAGAAAGGCGTGGATACAGAGGAAGTCGTCTAATTGGAGCATCCAGTTGTTTAATCATAACAAATTTTCACTGTATGGTGGGTAAGTAGCCAAGGTTAAAAGCTGTGTTGGCTTACCGAGGAAGGGAGGGAAGTGGGTTTGTTTTGGGAACGTAGAGACTACAGAGACAGTCACGTGAGACATTAGAAAGAGATAGACTTGTTGGTTGGCTCTGGGGTTTTGGGTGAGAAGTCATCATCATCGATGGTTTTTCCTTTATTTTTTTGACTTTAGGGTACAGATTACGATTAGGGCTTTCATCAAGGGTTTTGACATTTCATTTCAGCTCTACCTTATTTATAATGTTTTTGAGGAAGATTATTTCAGGTAAAGACAATATATGTTTCGACGACGATTAGGGTTTTCATCAAGGGTTTTGACATTTCTACCTTATTTGAAATGTTTTTGAGGAAGATTTCAGACAAAGATAATATATGTTTCGAGTACTGGGATTTTATTTTTATCCTTCAAGAACAATTAATGCTGTCCCCCTCAAATTCATAATATGATTTATTTACGACAAAATCTATCTTCTTGTAAAAGCAAAAGCCATTGTCATAGTTGTCCTAATAATCTTTTGGATTTTGAATATCAAGGTTACATTGGAGCATCTTATAAGAAGATAAAAGATACACTTGGCACCCAAATCAATGCTTTGAATTTTTAAGTTGGGCATACATGAGCAAAGGCTATAAAGTGAAAACCCTAATCAGTGGTTACTGTACTTGTTCTTGGCTCGATCATGTCAAAAACCAGTTAACAATTGGACGCAAATTTTACATCTTTTGAAAACCTATACATATAATTATGACAAGCTCATCACTAAGCTTTGTGTTCGGCGGTTTTCTATAATGTAACTATCTACTTGTATGTCCCAACACATTATTTATGCATTTCACTACAATTTGAGTTTACACATTACATTGCATCAAAATTGGAGCTCTCTCGTTTAGACTTCACATGCCCGAATGTATATATTCAAAAATAAATATAAATACGAGTGTTGCTTTATACCTTACAGTCAATAAAGTCTACGAGATAATTATACATTGTAAATGAAATTATGATGATATTATAATCATGAAATTTATATTATATTTATATATTATTTCTAAATTATTCCTAGTCGTTGTTCTATTAAGACTGAACATTAATATAATATAACAGTACTAACACATATTCGGTTTTTCCTTATGGAGGAAGTAATCGATCTCATAGACTAAAGTATGGAGATACTTAAACAAAAGTGTAGGTGTTTGTTAGAGAACAAGTTCGCTGAACTAATCCCATATGAGAAATTCATTTAGAATATTACTTGTATGTCATATAAAATTCTCATTATGATGAATGTATTAGTGACCCTTAGACTTGAGACTTTCAAAGTTATCTTGTATAGGGATTGCTATATTTGATAATGCTTATCACCTATTCTATTCGAGGTAACTTTCGATTGGTAGTTATTATATATAACACGAGCTATAAGGAAATAATTGAGTGATCGAGATATGATTCATCATTTTAAAGTAATTAGGAAGAATGTTTTACTGTTATCAATTAGTAATAATTAGGAAAATCCTTGGTCAAGTTAGAATGACGTTTTGTAAATTGACTAATGATGGAAAACTAATCTGATTACACTACAAAATAGAGTATACATTAATTTTGTGCTTTATGTCAAATCGAGCATTATATGATGAAAAGATTGAATTATACAAAAACTCATATACAAAAGGTTAGTTAGAGTTCCTTTGACATTTCTAAATATTTTGGTTATCATAATGTATTGCTAAACATCAATATTAATGTGAATATAAATTTTTAATTAGATAATTAAAGATAATTATCTAATCATAAATATGATCTAAGGTTATAATTTGAATCCATTGTCGACATATTTGGGAACCTAATAGGTCTCATATAAAAACCGATTGAAAAGAGGAAAAATATTTTCATCAAGTTGGATTTGATTGTAAAATTTGAGGAACTTTATAACTAATCGACTTAGTTCTCTTTTATCATGTTATAACCATATCTATAAAGATTTATGTTTACATCATCTATAATTTGACTTAAATTAGTGGAAAAGCCAAAGAAGAGTATATGTTAAGCTTTTTATGTTGAAAGTATTCTAAAGGTGATTATTACTATGTTCAAATATAATAAGCATGACTTCAATCAAGTATTGCCAATATTATTTTACTTTTCATATATAATGTATATAAAATACTATTGAATGATCATATAATTGTTTTGTTAATATATAACTACTACATGTGGCATCAAAACATATTTCAATAAGTTTTATGACCTTAATTGTTTGAATAGGCTAAGTTTTTATATTAAAAGGTCTAGATTGAAGATTTTAGGGTTTTAAAATTACCAAAATTTATTTATATAAACCTTTGAATTTTTTGTTGCTTTTTATGATTAAGTCATGATGTTAGGTAACAAATGCTCCAAAGTCGATTATTAATAGATTTATGAATTATTATTTATCAAATCATTTGTTACATGTGAATAAGTTAAAAGATTGGTTAATAACTACACTAAAGTCTATCATTAATCAATTTTGTTACTTTTGCACTCTTAAATATTATGTTTTTCGTGTTTCATTTGAGTTTTTTTTAACGATTATGACTTTTTATTGTACTCTTTTATGTGTTTTATCTTTTGGATGATGCCCACGGTTAACCATAACTTCTTTATCTAGTAAACTAAAACCCAAGTTAGAGGCGTATAACCTACTATAGGATTTAGGGTGAGTTCTATCAATTAATTATCTAGTTAATTGATGCTCAATTGTATAGTTTTTTAATTGATGAATAGTAGATTGAATAAGGGTTGTTTACTTTTATTCTTATACACTTTTTATATTTTAGGCTAACTAAATGATTTTTAATCACCTTGAAAAATTTACATCTTTACTTAGAATTGTTTCATGACCAAAATGGGTAATTATGCATGATTTATAAGATGGAATAATGAGCGGTGAATGTTATAATTTTGGTTTATGAATTTTTAAAAGTGGATAATAATTTGTAATATCATTTCTCTCTTAATCTATTGAAACTCTTATTTGCATTATTTATTTTTTCCAAAGGGAAATTATGATATGTGTATTTTTTCTCTCTTATAAGATATGCCTTATTTATCAATCTAATGGCTCAGTAGTAGTGAAAAATCAAATATATTTAGTTATATGAGAATCATTTTAAGGCTTGGAAGAGTGGCGCATAATCTTAGGTTTGGTAGATATATAGCTCTCATTGAGGATGAGTTACATCTATGACATAAGAGAGCACAAAAAGTTGAAGGTTTACCTCCAAATGTGAGAAAGATCAAATAGGTTAAATATCACGCTTATGGCGAGGTCCATTTCACTATCCTCAAAAGGTAGATTACTAGTTAAAACTAT
>JAIWQS010000232.1:0-126884 GCA_029891385.1 Erythroxylum novogranatense | reverse complement strand
CTACGCCCTGATGGCCACGAGCTAGCAGTGCCTCTTTTCTATCCTCGCTAAGAGAGCGAGCTGTATGCTGGGCTTCATCATTCCGCTCTTCTTTCATGGCTTGACATCCTTTGATTGTGCAATGTCACCTCATCTGACTGAATACCTTGCGAAGGTCATCCCGACGGTGTTTCTCCTGTGGCTCCAGATTCGTGTGGTTCTATATACCCACAATGCCGTCTACTTCTTTTCACCTGTGTCTTTGATCGTCCGGGCATTTTTGAGGCGTTCATTATCTTTTTGTTAGGTGTTCTCTGCGAGGCCGTTACTTTGGGGATGGGCTACCAAGTGAACCATAGTTTGATCTTTAGTCGATCGCAAAAATCTCTTTATCAGGGTTGTCGACTGAGCGCCATTATCCGTAGAATCAACACACATGGCGCATCCAGAAGCGGCGTAGTATATTCTTCTTTATGAAACTTTCCACCTTCCCCTACGGTGATTAATGATGCGACAGACTCACTATACACTTGGTGAAATATTCCACCGCCCTTGTCGTGAATTTCTTTTGTCCGGGGACGAGAGGAAGAGCGGTAAGATATCCATTCCCCATTAGTGAAAGGGATAGGATGGCTCACGATTTGCATTCGTCTCGGTAGGTGGTGAAGACATTTCTTTGTTTCTCTGCGAGCCCTCACGTCGATCGACCTTCAATCGATAACTCTTCTCGTTGTGGCCGATGGTACTCGTTCGATCAATCGGTGAGCCAACATACCCGCTTCTATGTGATTTCCACACATCCCTTCATGGATTTCGCCATGCTGCTCGACTTCTTCTTCATTCACAGCATCGAGCGGCCGTCAGAAGATCGCTTATATAGATGCAGTTGACAATCGATGTATTAATACCGCCTTTATCCTTAACTTCTTGGCAGGCGCGTCCTCGGTTTCTTTCCTTCTAAAAGATGCTGCATATTCGGTTACGTCGACTCGGCCAGAATAGGTACTCACGTTGAGAACTTCCTCGGCTTTTTGAATACTAGGCCGATCAAATCGTTCGATTAGAACATTATTTATGGCGTCACGATGGGAAGAATATTTTCGAGAGCGCATCAGCTTTAGCATTTCGATCTTCGTTCTATTCTGTGATTGAGTCTTGTTCGAAATTGCTCAATTCTTTACTACTAGCTCCAAATACTTGATCATGTTGTTCTCCTTGGCCTCATATTGCCTTAAGACAGCACTACCACCAACTTGGCTGTCCGTATATATCTTCAGTGCTTATTTACCGTCTCACGGCTAGTTGAGGCGGTTATCGAGCCTCATATTACGCCTCGTTATTGGAGGCCTTAAATTAATAGAAGGCGTGATTCTACCTTTTCATCCATATGCGCCGACTGACGGCTACTCCGCATTCCGTCCCTCGACATTGGATGACCCGTCGGCAAACAAGCTCGGTGGGAAAAGCTAAGTCCTTGAGCTGGTTGGCTCATCTCTGAATAAAGTACTTGAACACTGCGCTAATGGTGCGTCCGGGGCTTATCTTATGTCGAACTCTCCAGTTCCTACCGCCACTTTATCGGCCGACACGAAGTTTGGGCTTTTGAAGCCTTTGTCGAGAGGTTGATGGTCCACACCTCAATGGTATGACTTTGGAAGTAAGGCCTCGACTTCCTGAGTTGTCATTATCAAAGAGAGGGCTAGCTTCTATGGGGCAGTATCGCGTTTCGCTCCTGGTCACCACTTTCTTCGACATAGTAGATGCCATCTTTGCTCGTTTCCTTCGATCGGCGATAAGTACCGTATTGATCGACCCTCGTAATCACCAAGCATAAAATCGGAGTTCTCCCTCTCTGGGGCTTTCGCGAATAAGCGGAGCTAGACAAATATTGTTTTAAGTGTTGGAAAGCTTTCTCGCACTCATCCAAGCCATTGAAGCAGGGTCACGTTAAGCTTTCCTCAAGACTTTGAAAAATGGGAGCACTTGTCTCTAGTGCTGGAAATGAACACCTTTCGGTGAAACTATCCGGCGAGTCGATGTCGAACATCTTTCAAGCATTCTTGGCGAAAACATCGTATGATGGCCTCATCTTCTAGATTAGCTTCGATTCCCCGGTGAGTGATCATAAATCCCGTGAATTTTCGGATGCCACCCCAAACACACATTTTGGGGTTTAGCTTCATCTGGAATTTATTGAAGTCCGGAAGACTTCCTTAAGATCCACACATCTTTCACTCGGACGTCGACTTTTGACCATATCATCCATAAGCTTCCACCGTCCGTGTAACTGCTTTTTAAAGACTTCGTGACGAGCCGTTGATAAATTAAGCCGGCGTTTTCGGGCGAAGGCATTACTTGTAGCAATATGTGCCTTGGTTGGTTATGAAGGCGGTTTTTCTTCGTCTTCGGGCTCATTTGGATCTGGTGATAGTCAGAAAGCATCCAGAAGTCGAGCAGCTCGTACCACGAGTGGAGTCTACTAATTGGTCGATCTTAGGCAATAGGAAGGCATCCTTTGGACACGCTTTGTTCAGTCGGTGAAATCTATGCATTTCTCCACTTCCCGCTTTCTTTTTTACTAAAGCGACATTGGCGAGCCATTCGGGATATTGACCTCTCGATGAACCCGGCCTCCGGCAACTTTGCTACTTCCTTCTCGATCACCCCATGGTTCCTTCTTTGGTGCCATCGCTTCTTTTGTCGATCGGCTTATAGTCATGCCAATACTGAGGGAGTGGGATCGGTTGATCGAAATTCGCATGTCGCCGGTACCCAAGCAAAATCGACCTATTTTCTACCCAACAATCTGTGATTTCTTTAACGAGTCCCCTCTGCGGCTCGGAACCAAGGTTTGTGAACTTAGAAAGGTCGGCCGTCGGACGACCCTCTGCGTTTACGCCAACGGGTTCATCTGTCAGATCTCTTCGGTTCTCACATCAAGAGAGCTCGTCGACTACCGCCCATCTAATATTTTAGTCTCTGCAAGTAACATTCCTGGCGATTTTCTTGACCTCGACAATACAAGCCGTGGGGTGTCGAGAACTTCATAACTTGGTAGTAGGTGGACACGGTCGACACGAGGGCATTTTGAGTTGCCCACCGATTATTGCATTATCGCCCTTGAAACTTCGACCGAGGAACTCAACGTCCCTTTCTATCGACACGGTTTACCTTCGAACTTCACTTTCAAGTTCACCCGGCGACGGGTAGCCGACGCCTCGGTTACCCTTTGATGGGGCCGTCTGTGGGTAGTAGTCGATCTTGGTATCTTCATCATTTGAAGGCCTCATAATACAACAAGTTGACCGAGTCCGCCCAGTGTCAATCATCACCCGTTTCACCTCGTATCCATCCATGTTCGGGTTTACCACGGCGTCGTCATGAGGGCAACTTACTCTATCGAGGCTCTGACTTGTCGAATGATATCATTAGTCGCTCTCCCTCGGCTTTTGATGTATGAGTCTTTGTCGACTGTTTGGCATATCTTTTCTCCCTTGTTGGTGGATCCCCGTTGCATTTCCACAGAGTATCATATTAATGACCCCAGGTCGATTGATTGTCTTGTTGTATGGTATTTCGTCATTTCTTTCCCTCGACCGCCCTCTCTCTTCTTGTCGATTATCCGAATTCGCATTACGCCTCCCTCGTTATTTCGTCATTTCTACTCCAAGCGGTGGAATCATTATCAAGCGACACGTCTGCGTCGATTATCTCGATCGACATTCTGCCGTCTTCACAAATCGACCTAACCTTCCCTTTGTATGAGGAATTGACTTCTTTTTCAGCGCCAACAATCTTCCGTGTCATGACCGGCTTTTGTGAAACAGCAATACAAATTAGGGTTCTGTCCTTGTGGGATCTTCATTTTCGGGTTCTGGACGGTTTCCCCATCTGCTCTCATTACATGTAACACCTCTTCATATCGCTTTGTTTAGTGGGGTGAACTCACGTCGATATCCCCGCTCGGTCATTCGGTCTTCTCGATTCGGTGGCTTTTTTCGCTTTGTAATAATTGCTGCATCTGTCATTCGCATGACGATCATCCGTTCGGCGTCTCGTATTTTTCAGCACTTCTTCAAGTGAATATACCTATCGCCTGTTTCTTATTTCTGAGCGGATCGGGGCTGATCGAGGGCTAGTGACTTCTTAAACCTCGTCCCTCGTATTGGTCATGAAACGCGACCAAGCATGGACGGCGAGGTGAGGTGGGCACCTCGACCGCTTCGTTATTAAACCGAGTGATGAACTCCATAAACTCGTTTCTTCCTTGGGTGAGTTGCATCACCTCGGGGCTGTCTTTTTGCGGCCGCTTATTAGTGGGCGGTTCGAGAATATGACTGAAACCTTGAAGCATGTGATCGGCTCGGGCAGGCTGATGAACCATCGTAGAGCACCCTCTTGGAAGGCCGTGCGAAAGCCTTACATTGGATAGCGTCCGGAACCTGATGTAGATTCATCATGGATTGGAAGTCTGCAGATAATCGAAATCGGTCTTCCCGATGTATTTCTCGAATTGGTATTTTTTATGCGAAGTGCCGGGAGGTTATCGAATTTACGGAGTGAAGGGAGAGTCATCTTGCGCCATTAGGCGTCGGATGGCTTCATAGCGCGTTAATCCGATCATCCGTGATTTTTTCTAGGGCTTCCGATGGGCGATGATCGGTTATTAGGGTGATTTGTCGGTATTTGTGCATATGACGGAATTATTGTCTGTGGTTGAGGCTGCGGGATCTGGCGAATCACCAATTCATTTGCCTCCTCTATCTGTTTCCGATTCGAAATGGTGTGTCGTGGACGGAGGAGGAAGCTGCGCCTAACCGGTCTTTGGAGATTGGTAGCGCGTTAGATACAACGTTATCCTCTAAGGCCACGCTCTGTTCTTCTTGTTCTAAGGTTTGAGGATCACGTTGATCGTTTGGATTAGAGATTCCGTCACGGAGATATGTGGTGCGAGGCAATGACAGTCGCGAGAAGCTGTGAGCTTATCTGTTGCATCATGAGCCGCGACAACGACTATGTCGAGATTCATCGCGAGCCGCTACTGATTTGTGTGTTTACGGGCGTGGTGCGGAAGTCGGGCCCACGGTGGGCATAATTGGTTCTGCCGGATTACAGCGAGGATGGAACGTTGTCGTTGTGCTCCATGTGATTGGTATCCTTCATGGTGAATTCGGTATGAAGATACGCAAAACAAAGAAGGCTTGCGGGGTTGTATCCGATTAACCCTCCGATGCTCAGTCGGTTTTGGTGAAGGTGAGGTTGATAAACACGAAAGCTAGGTTTATGATTGTGCGTACCTTTGTTATGAGAATAATCCCTTTTATATAGTTTTTTAGCTAGGTTTAGGTCATTACGTGTCTGCGTGGGAGATATTCTTCTCTTGTTTGGCCATGGATGTGTGGGTGGGGCCGAATTAATTGGTGGATGTGAGACCAGACCGATCGGCTCGTGGGATTGGGCTCGGGTCCAATATAGCCAATGAACCAAATATAATCGGATCAAAATCAGATCGGTTCTTATTTATTTCAATTAGAATAATGTCAAAGATGTCTTTATAAAAAATATGATGAAAGTTTTTGTAGCAGAGTTAAAATATAGCGGTGACGAGTTGCCATGGCAGAGATAAAGATAACTTATGTCTTGATGGATTTCTTGAGTTCGGGAATTGGCTCTTATGAGCACATCCATTATAGTTCACAGCTATCAAGATCTAGAACTTTCAAGAGAACTTAAATAAGCTTGCAATATTTTAGGACTATAAATTTAGTGGACCTTTGGCTAATTTGAATGATTTGGGAAGTGTATTAAAACATTTTGAGAAGTGTATTATTTTCATTTTAAAAAAAGGAGGCATGCACCTCTACCTTCATGATTCCTATAGCTCTAGAAATTAGGGGCAGAGTATAATAGATGTTTATGACAATTAGCTGATAAGTTATTTTTGTAACTTATTGACTAAAGTTAACTTTTAGTTAACCATCTTAAAAGTTATTAATGTGCTTAATGAATAACTTATTAGTTAGTTTATTTAACCTCGATAAGTTGATTTCTAAAAGCTCCATAAAAGAAGCTTTTTTATTGATTAGCCAAAAATTAATAGGTAAAAACTAATTATACCCTCATTTTATAATTTTGAATTATGTTATATCGTATATGTGTCATACTATAATTATAGATAGTTTTAATTTATTAAATAATAAAATTTATATATATTATATAAAAATACTAATATGATGTAGATCATTATATTATTTATATTAATAGATAATTTAATGTTAGAATATTGTTGTTGTTGTTGTTGTTGTTGTTCTTATTATTATTATTATTATTATGTTTTATTAAAAGTTATAAACTTAATTTTATAAAATAAAATATCTAAAATATAAATTCTTATAAGAATATAATACTAAGAAATATAATATTCATGTCCTTATAAATTTTGTTAAATCATACCTTCATAAGTTATTTTATATATTAACACTTAATACTAAGCAGATAATTTTACTAAACAAGCGATATTATCTTGATCAAATTAACTAATAGAATTAATTATCAAGTAACTAATGATATAATCAACTAAAAGCTAATATCATCAGTTATTTGCCAAACATGCCAATTAGTCGTAGTGAAGCGTACCAAAACAATGAGCCATCTTTGTTGAAATTTTGCCCCACTAAAATTTGTTTGTCTACCTCATCGCCCTTCCTAGAAGTCAAGAATGAAGTTGTAAACTTACGCTTACGATCGTTCGGTTTCAACCTTTAGAGGTGAGCATTCTAAGGCCATCTCCAACAAGACACAAACACCAAATTTGGTGTTTTGGTGCAAAATCTTCTCGACCAAGACACAAATGTACCACCAAATTTGGTGCAATGAATAATATCACACCAAATTTGGTGTGATACTATTCATTGCATAAATTAATAAAATAACAACCCATGTACTTTTTATGATTTTCCTTTTATATCCCTTTCACAAATTGATTTATTTACATAATTGACTAAATAATTAAATTTAACTTATTTATTACTTTACACAAAATATATCATTACAAAGATCTCATTGAGGCGTTTAAAAGCGAGACTAATATTGAATATAATAATAAATTTATTTATAATTCTTATTTATAAGTGTTATAAATTCATTAATAAAATATGTAAAAATAAAAAGTAAATTTGAAATAAAAAAGTACATAAATTTAAACCACACAATTGATTTTAAAATTAAAACTCAACATAAATATTTGAAATTACATCTAGACTTAAATAAATTACAGCGAAATCGGACTAGATATTATAAGCAAACTAAAATAACAACAATAAACTTAAAAATAAAACTAAAACACTTGAAATATTAATTTGTGTATGTTATTAATTTTTGCTGCAATAATATTAAATATATTTTGTAAATAATATTAATTTAATATAAAGTATATATTAATTAATTAAGAATAATTATTTTATTTTATTTTAATAAATAAATAAAATTCTTGTATAAATATAAATTAATTTATTTAATAAATAAATTATTGTAGTTATATAAATATAAATTAATTTAGTTAATAACAAAATTATTGTGGTTATATAAATATAAATTAATATAACCACAATTATTGTAGTATATTCTTTGTAAAAATCTTGGTGTAAAAATTTGGTGTAAATGATTGGAGCAATACCAAATTTAGTGTAAAAGATCTGAGAATATTTCATTTACACCAAATTTGGTGTAAAATTTGGTGCAATGATTGGAGATGCCCTAAGCGAATTCTAACATACATTTGGCAATAATATACGTTAAAATAAAGTACCACCAGTCATTATTGTGTGTACTTGAAAAGTATGTGTTCTTTAAAAATTTTAAGCTCTCAATTTTAATACGATAATATATATTTTATAAGAGAAAAGAAACTTAAGGATCAAAAATCTGCAAAAAACCTATATAAATATGCTCCCATCAAATACAATATCAATTACCATAAAACTAGGATATAAATACCTATTAACTGGACAACGTTTACATCATTACTATAAGGAATACCAACAGTTCTCACAAGCATATTACATACCTTTCATATAACCTTCTTTAGATGTGTTCCACAAAATTAGTCAAAAGCTGCTAGTGCCTGTCTTCTGTTGAGACGCAGAAGTCTTTGGCAGACACTCAAATTTATAGACCCAAGTAAAAGATTGAAATTTTCACGCAGAGGAAGATATCTATAAAATATCATATTTGCACTCCAAAATGTATCCATCGACGAGATACACTAAATATTCTACAATAGTTGAAATGGAACGCAAGGTTTGTCTCTCTGTTTACCTGATTGCCTTGATTTTCTATATTTGTTTCTCATCCTCCGAGATTGCTTTTGCTGTGGAAGCTTCAAAAACTGGTGAGTCTCTCTCTGTTCGTCTTCACATCACCAATGTTGAGTCTTGAAAAGGGTTTTGTTTCTTTTGCATTCCATGTCTTAAGAGAAGCTTGGATATCAGGAATCGTGAAACCCCGCATGACAGATTTTCTTGATTGAATCCATCTTACCAAACTGATGTATATTTTTATATGTTTTATGCATATGAACATGGGCAGACATATTCGATGAAGATGGGGGTAAGGACTTGGAGAGCATAAAGGTGGTCGGAAAAGGTGGAGTAGGAGGATCGTGGTCACCGCCAGGACGTGTCTGTTATGGTCCTCCATGCGGGTGAGGACTAGCATGGATGAAAGAGTTAAGACTATAGCACCATCAACCACCGGTCACCGTCCAACTTCAACCTGGCTACGCCTTGCCTCCAGTTATTCAGTGTTGCAATACTTGTTCAGTTGTTCCTGCTTTGAATGTTATACAAATACTAGCGAGTTAATCTGCATAATCTTGTGATGAAAGTGTCCGATGAATTTATCATGAGTAAAATTTAACATGTGATTTAAATAAAAATAATATGAAAATGTAATGAAATAATCATCGGTTGGGAGAAGAACTAAGATGAAATGAGTTTCTTTCATATATGATTAAAATAGTACATACGTGTCGCTTTGGATAAGTAACTCATCTAGCTGATTTTGGCGATCATATGTTTCCTTTATGACATTTTTCAAATATCTTTTGCGTTGAAATAAATGAAATTCATATCGGCATTAAAATAACGAAATTAGTGTATAAATGTGATAATTATTTCACACTTTATTGAGAAGCAAGAATAAGGCGAAGGTTGGAGTGGCAAAATGCAACACACAGTAAGGAGGAACCTATAAAAATGTTGCGTAAAAGATAAAGAAAGGGTTTTGTTGACATTATAAATTGAAAAATTAGGATGAAAAAGTAATCGAGAAAAAATGGGTTATTGACTGAGCAGTGGTTCTTTGTTTGTTGAAATAGAAGAAGTAACCTTGACTATTGCTATCTTTTACGGAATGGAGAATGAGATGTATTTAGGTTAAAAAGAAGAAGGCAAAAGAAGAGGGTAAGAATTGTTTGGTGAAGTTAGTGGAGAAAGGATATAAAGTTTAAATATAGAGTTGTTAGGGGACCATATGGAAGGTGAGACTTGAAGAGTTGCATGGTATTACATAAGAGGCGTTACTCGAAATAATTTTCTAGAGATAGGCAAAAACATAGCTCATTTATTAATTGAAACGTCAATCTATGTTTTGATCTTATGTTTGTTTATACTTGTACGTTATTGGTAGTATTTGACATTATTATAGCGAGTTAGAAGATTATTCGATATAACGAAAAGGCGTCTCGATATCTCGCTTTGTAGATTTTGGGGTTAGTAAGTGAAGTTTAATCGGAGTTAGAAATGACATCAACGAGCGCTTTAAATAAAGAAGAACAAGAACATGCTCGAAGAAGCAAAAATACGTTCAAGTAGTAAGGCGTTGAAAGCGAACGAAAGAAGAAGAGCGGACGAAAGTTCAAAAGTAGATGAAAGCAAAAGCGGTTGTTATCTTGGATAGATAATCTAGTGGAAAATCTTGACAAAGCGGGCGAGGCATAAAAGCAGAGCAGAGCGCGAATACTAAAGCGACCTTGAGATGCAAATAGTAAAAGCAGAGCGAAGAGCGTGAATAATGAGCGCGAGGAGAAGAATCGAAGCGGATCAAGAATCGATTCGAGTTAGTTAGGAAGTCAAGTGATTAACCGTTTATAAAGATTCAAGAAAGAAGAATCAAGAAGCGGTTGAAAGCATTGAGTGTGGAAAAATGGTGGAAAGAATCGAGGCGAAGCGAGACTTGAAAATAAGATTCAAAGCTGTTTGAGTATGAAGATTGTGTACAAAAAAGAAGAGATTCTAAGAAAATAGCAAGCCTTGAATGAAGAATGTTGTTATCTTGGACGGATAATCTAATGGAAAGATTGTAACAATGTTGATCTTTCTTGTAGTCATTCATAATGTGAATCAGTTTTTGGTAAGAGCTATTGAAGCGAGAGGAACTTCAAGAAGGCGGAGTTGAGCAGGAGAGGAGTTGGCATTCTCTTTCCTTGTACATATATTTTTCATGTCGAGAAAGGAACTCCTCTGTCAGCGGAGGTTTGAGGATTATCGGGAGGAATCATCTAGTTTAAGACATATCGCTTTGTAAGTTTTATGCTCTAACTTTTGTGCTTTATGTCTTACTTGAGTCTGCATTTAATTTTCAATATGTGAATTTGGTCGTTTCACTTCTATCGTCTAAGCTTCTTAATTGGGAGGTGATTTGCTTATTCTATCGTCACCTTGTTAATTGGACGTGATTTGCTCTGGTTGGTTTTCCATCGTGCCTTTTCCTCGGCTCTAACACACGAACTTGACAAGGCGGAGAAGCGAGAGAAAAGCAGATGGAGTTGAGAAAGTAAGCGAACTTAAAATAGATGGAATTGAAAAAGTAGGCGAAGTTATAAATATAGGCGGAGATGAAAAAGTAGGCGAAGTTAAAAATATACGGAGTTGAAAAAGTGAGCGAAGTTAACAATACAGAATGGACAATAAGAAAATTAGGCGAAGATATAAAAGGCAGAAAAGCGCGAATGAAGCCTGGCAGAGGAATCGAGCGAGGCGGAAGTTCAATTTTCTTGAGAGAAGTAATGAGCTTTGATGAAATACATCAAATTTGCTATAAAACATAATGGATCTTTGGGTAGGAAGCATTCATCTAAATTGAACTTGAACAAGGCAACATCCGTAACAAATTAGCATGGAGAATACAAGCGTCGGGGCGAAGACATAAAAAGCAGGCGAGAAGCGAGGCAATCTGAACACAAGCGAATGAAGCATAAAAGCGGAGCCGAATGAGAAAAGCGGGGCGGAGCTCAATTTTCTTGTCGAGAAATGTGAGCTTTGACGAACTACATCAGTTGCTATAAAACATTATGGCCTTTGGGTAGGAAACTTCGAATTCGTAATAGAATTGACCACGATATTAGGAAAACATGATGTCGGAGGAGCTGGAAGCGAGAGGCAAGCGATTCGATATTATGCTATCTATTATTACAATTCTTCAAAGTAAATTACCGTTAATATATTGAGCAATAATATGATCAAGATGCCTGAGAAGGCGGGTTGAATTGTGATAAACTTATCGTTAACCCTTTAGAGATATGACTTGTTCTCTCAAACACTTATAAATGAAGTCAATGTGTAACTAGTTTAAAACTTGTTAATATGAAAATGCGATTTAGATAAAGTAAGGGTTAGAGAGAAACACGACAATTGATTAAAATCGATTTTTTATCGGTGCTTTTACATTCCTAAGGCTTCGTCGCTTTTGTAAAATGCTTCAAATGCTTTTGAAAAAAGCTTCCGTCTGCATTTTTGCTTAACCACATCGCTTTTAAGTAAAAAGCTTCCGTCATTTTTTTGCTTAACTTAGTGGTTTTCTTTTAGCTTAAATCATCTTCGTAAAATGGTTCCGTCTGCTTTTCTTTTAGCTTCCCTCATCTTTTGTAAAGTGCTTCAAATGCCTTTTCTTTTAGCTTCCGCATCTTTAAGTAAAAGTGCTTCGTCTACTTTTCTTTTAGCTTTAAATACATTTTTTAAGTAAAATGCTTCCGCCTTTTCTTTTAGCTTCATGCCTTTAATTTAAATCTTTGTTGTATAGTTCTCTTTGTTTGTTATCAAAATTATTTAATCGTGAAGTCGGTTTGGTGAACATTCTCCCCACTTTGATGATAACAAATACTTGTGAATTAGAGAAATATGAAAAGTATCAAAATATCTGAAGTATTAAGAGATCGAAATAACTTCGCTTTTACAAAATATTACGCTACGCCTTTTCCTTTCGGTGATTCTTCTTTACGATTCTTCCTTCTCCCCTATTTGTTATTAATCAAAAATCTATTTCCCAATCTGCTTCATCAACTTTTCAGCATCTTCTTAATTTTCTTCATATCCTTATCAAGTTTACGAACTTGCTTCTTTAAAGTTGATGATTAAATTGCGATCGAGGATTACATCTCAACAACTTGCTTTTCAACAATAGCAATTGTTGTTGTATAAGCTTCTCTTTTGAGACATTTGATTCAATGATTTGTAGGAGAGGTGGAGGAACATATCTGACTTGTTCGAGAATATCAAGATCAAAGGGATCACGTATCGTGAAACGGTGCTTCAAACCATGGCATAACCTCAATTGAGTTGATCTCCCAGAGGTCGATTTAGCGAATGTTACGTAAAATAGTATAACAACATTACGAGTTGCCAATCGAAGTGAGCAATATTGACCCTTTCGATAGTGCCTCCACATGGATCATCTGCTTGTAGCCTCGGTTTGGCGATCACGGATCTTGATAAGCGAGATAGAGGTACCACTTTTTTCTTTTCACATGCTTCATCAATCGGTTTCACTTACGCAATCGATCGATCAGTCATGTCATCGAAGACGGCTATGGTTGAACTTTCGACTTCATTTTCTCATACTTGAGTTCAAAAAATTTGGTGGTTGTAAATCGGTACCACCTTGATCCTTTATCTTATCGATTATTGGATAAGAAGTGAGGCGCTCTCAAATGGCTCTGGTGGATATGGTTCTTTTGCAACTCTCTTGAGTTGATCATAAAAGTTTTGTAGCCCTATCTAATGGATATAAAATGCCATTATCATATTCAACTGATTTGAAGAAGGCTTTGACAAATCTTTTGGTTTGTCTCGGATGATATGATTTGGTCTTCTTCTCCTCTGTAACAACCAATCTATGTTCCCAACTTTCTCTTGAAAGGTTAAATACTTGGATGGAACATTGGTCATTACATTCACAACTTTTTAGTAGCCTATACGTCCCATAACATGTGTAGCAACTTGTTTATGGACAATTGAAGACCTAAAAGTAGTAGAAACTACTTCTTCAAAAATGTATTATTAAGGACATTGTGAGAATCCTTAATATTACCCGTAACAACTTCCACACTATCTTGATGCGGTTTCCACATTAGCTTGATAAAATCAACAGTATCAACAATAGACATTTCTAGCCTTGCATTCTTAGACTCTGTCTGTTGTTGAAGTTTCTTCTTTTCTTGCACTCATCTTCTTTAACCTCGGTGACCTTTTAGATTGCATTTTCTCTTCTCGGGTTCTTCTTTTCTTTTCTTCCACTTCCTTGAGATTGAGTTTACGAATCTTTACGAAGGATTGATGACAATGACTTTGTAGCTTTTGATCTCGCCCTTCATAATGCTTTGAATGGCTTGATTGTGTGGATTGAGTGGCTTCTTTTTGTCGCACGGTTTCAGCTCTGGGTGACCTTTTGCTTCTTTGGAATGTCACTCGTGAGAGGTTCCCTTCGTTTTAAGTTACTGATTCAAAGAATCGAACACTTCTCGACTTTGGTTCTGAGAATGTGATGTTGTTCCCTTCATAGAGGATTTCTTGATATTGGCTCCCCTCGGTTGTTGGTTTTCTTGGTGCTACGCTCCTTTTCTATCTGAAAATCTCGGACCCATTTTGGCAATCGATGTTGAATCTATGTAGCTTCTAACAGATACCTTCAGCCGAACTCCCCAATCAATCGATGCGACTTCTCTAAATATTCTTGTCAACAACATCCCATACGGAAGGGTGTTCGTATCCTTTATTGATTTTACCATATAGTTAAAATCGAAATGGTAAATCTATTGGTTGATGATTCGGAAGATGAAGGATACATTGTTCATCCAGGTAGTGACACGATGTCGTGAACCTATTCTAGGTAACACACACGATCCTGAAGAACCGCGAACAATACCCTTGCCTTTGGTACCACCAAGGCTCTCCTTTCGATTGGGTTGTTACATCCATAAAGTTGACGAGTAACTTCTTCTTCGTTCATCTTCAACTTAGTCATCCATTTCACCATGTTAAAGGTTGAACTCCACTCCTCGGACATTCGGTGACTTTCTCCACTAACTCGCCGTTCTTATAACGGGGTGTGTTTCTACATATGACACGATTGTATACGTCCCTTTGTTTGAGTATTCTTCGAACTCATAAACTTCTTTGAGATAGACTTGATCTCGTATTTGAAAGAAGTTTCTCCAACTACCGCTATTATCTACGGCTCTATATCCATTTGTTCCTTTCTTAGTTCTTGAAGTTTACCAATCTTCCCGGTTTATACGGATCAACTTCATAAAATAGGCGACATTCATCTTCTGATTACGATTGAGTAGGAACTTGGTTGAAAAGATTTGAGAGAGATTTAGAGAAGCGCAATTTCTCGATTCGGTAGAAATCCCAAAAGTCGATTTGAGGGATTTTATGGCAAATTCTAGAACGATTGTACTTCTCGATGATCGCGACCTTTTCCCTCTTAAATTTTCCTTGTGAAAGAAGTTTTAAGTGCGAAACCGTCTACATTTATTAATTCCACCGTTCCACCGTCTTGTCTTTAAAAGAAAAACCAGGATGAATGGTCGTTAACTCCTCTGTCTGCCTTGTCTTTATAAAAAAAGCAGATGGATGGTCAGTTAACTCCTCCGTCATCTGCATCTTGTCTTTATGAAAACCGGATGGATGGTCCGTTAACATCATCATATTGAGGTTGCGTCGATTTCTTTAAGCGATCTTCACTTAGTCGGGTCTTCATTGTTTCTTGAATATGTGCTTCTTGAATCTTGAAAAGCGGTTATTGATTTGAGTTAAGTAACTAACTAAAACTTATGTTTCTTTGTTAAAATCGATTTTGTATGGTACTTTTCTCTTCCGCTCGCTTTTCACTTGTAAAGCTTAAATGCCTTTTCTTTTATGAAGCTTCCGTCCTTTTTCTTATAAAGCTTCAATGCCTTTTGTTGTAAAGCTTACATCGGTGTTTGCTTGATTGATTTTAACTTGGTGTTTTTTATTCGCGATTTTTCTCTTCAAATTGTTTTTTGCTTCGCTGATTTTTCTCGTTAATTTGTTTTTTGCTTCTGTTGATTTTTCTCCTTCATTTGTTTGTTACTTGTCTTGCGTCCATCTACTTTTCATTTGTTCATCGTCTATCTACTTTTCATTGTATATTTCTCTTTGTTTGTCATCAAAATTATTAAATCGTGAAGTGTGGTTTGACTTAACAATCTCCCCTTTTGATGATAACAAATATTTTGATATAATAGAGGAATATGAAAAGTTTCAAATATCTGAAGTATGAGTAAATAAAAAATAACTTCGCTTTCATCTTTAAATGCTTTTTCCTTCGGTGATTCTTCCTCATTCTTCCTTCTCCGCTTATTTGTTATTAATCAAAATTATTTCCTAGCTTCACCAACTTTTTCACATCTTCTTAACCTTCTTCATATCCTTATCAAGTTTACGAACTTGTTTGTTTAGAGTCGACGATTCATTTGCGATCGAGGATTACATCTCAACAATTTGTTTTCAACAACAACAATTGTTGTTGTATAAGCTTCACGTTTGAGACATGTGTTTCAATAATTTGTAGGAGGCGGAGGAACATATACTGACTCGATCGGGAATATCAAGATCATAGGAGTCAAGTATCGTAGATATGTACTTCGAAGCCAAGGCATAGCTTCGCAATTGAGTTGATCTCCCACAGAGGTCGATTTTGCGAATGTTGCGTAAAACAATAGAAGAACATTTTAACTTGCCAATCGAGAAAGAACAATCTGACCTTTTCGATAGTACCTCCACATGGATCATCTGCTGTAGCCTTAGTTTGGCTTGTTCTGGATCTTGATAAATGCAGATAGAACTTGACTTCTTTTCTCTTCACATGCTTCATCAATCAATTGCCTTTATACAAATCGATCCGAAGTCATGTCATCAAAAGCGGTTACGGTTGAACTTTCGACGAGTTTCTCTTCACGCTGCGTTCCACAAATTTGGTGGTTGTAAATCGGGTACCACCTTGATTCTTTATCTTGTCGATGTTGGATAAGAAGTCGACGCGCTCTCGAATGGTTACGGTGGATATGGTTCTCTTGCAACTCTTTTGATTGATCATAGAAATTCTTGTAACCCTATCCAGCAGATGTAGAATCTTGTAATCAAATTGAAGTGATTTGAAGAAGGCTTTCACAAATCTCTTTGGTTTGTCTCGGATGATGAGAGATTTGGTCTTCTTCTCCTCTGTGACAACCAATCTGTTTCCCAACTTTCTCTTTGAAAAGTTAAAGATTCGGATGGAACACTAGTCATCACACTTACTACTTTCTCGAGTAACCTTTTGTCTCATAACATGTGTAGCAATTTGTTTGTGGACAAATGAAGGCTGAAAAGTAGTAAAACTACTTCTTCAAAATTGGATTGTCAGGGCGGTGTGAGTATCCTTGAGATTACCAGAATAACTTCGACATTAACTTCAGAATATCGGTAGTATCATCAGCGGACATTTGTTTAGTATCAACAACAGTCTTTTCTTGTCTTGCCTTCTTAGACTTTGGTTTTGTTGTTGGACTTCCTTCCTTTCTCGGACTCATTTTCTTTCGCCTTGGTGACCTTTTAGGTTGCGTTTTCATCTTTCCAGGTTCTTCTTTCCTTTTCCTCCAGCTCCTCGAGGCGAGTTTACGAATCATTTTCAAGGATTGATGGCGGGGACTTTGTAGCTCTTGATCCTTGTAGTTGAGAATGCTCGATTGGCTTGAGTCTTTGGATTCTTGGCTTCTTTACATTTGAGTTTTCGCTCTGGGTAACCTTCTTGCTTTCTTTGGAATGTCACTCGGTAGAGGTTCCCTTTACGCTTGAGTCACTGATTCAAAAATCGAACACCTCTGGACTTTGATTCCTCGGAATGTGAACTTCTTGTTTCCTTCATAGGAGACTGCTTCTGTATATCGCTCGGCCTCAATCGTTGCTTTCCTTGGCGATTCTGCTCCTTTTCTGTCTGAAAGTCTCAGACCCATTTTCGCAATTGATGTTGAATCGATGTAGCTTCTAATAGATGTCTTACGTCTAGCGCCTGATCAATCGATGCAGTTCTCTGAACACTCTTGTCAGCGACATCCCATACGGACTAATGTTTGTATCCTTTATTGATTTTACCATGTCTTGAAAATCAAAATGGTAAATCTATTGGGTGATGATTGAGAAGATGAAAATACATTGTTCATCCAGGTAGTGACTTGATGTCGTGAACCTAATCTAGGTAACACACGATCCATAGAGCCATGAACAATACCCTTGCCTTTGGTACCAGCCAAGAGGCTCTCCTTTCACTGGGTTATTTTGTCCATAAAGTTGACGACTAACTTCATCTTCGTTCATCTTAAGCTTAGTCATCCATTTCGTCATGTTAGTGAGTCGAACTCCATCCATCGGACATTCATGACTTTCTCCGAGAACTCCTTCGTTCTATAACCGAGTGTGTGTCTACATACGACACGATTGTATCATCTACGATTTAGTATTCTTCGAACTCATAAACTTCTACGAGATAGACTTCATCTCGTACTTGAAAGTTTCTCCAACTGCCGCGATTATCTGCGCTCTATATCCATCTCTTCGTTTACGAGTTGTTCAAGTTTACCAATCTTCGAGATCCCGATCTGGATCAAGTGCAAAATAGGCTTGACATTCATCTTCTGATTACGATTGAGTAGGAACTTTGCTTGAAGAAATATCACGAGATTTAAGAGAACTAACAATTTGTGAATTGGCGAGAAATCCCAAAGGTCGATTTAGGGATTTTATAGTGAATTCTAGAACGATTCTACTTCTCGATGATTTGTGACTTTTCCGCTAAAACTCTTTTTGTCAAAGAAGTTTTATATCTGAAACGTGTAGCGCCTTAACTCCACCGTCTGTCTTTGTTGTTTTCATGAAAACCGGATGAATGCCCCGTTAACTCCTCTGTCTATCATGCGGTCTTCATGAAAACCGGATGAATGGTCCGTTAGCATCACCATATTGAGGTTGCGTCGATTTCTTTAAAGGGATCTTCACTTAGTGGTTTTGTGAAGAAATCCGCCGATGATATTTTGTTTCCACGAATAGGTAGCGACTTTCCTCTGAGCGTAATCTCTCAAGAAATGATGTCGACTTCTATGTGCTTGACCCTTGAATGTTGTATTGGATTCTTCGGAAGTGATGGCGGTGGTGTTGTCGCGGTATATTGGAATCTCTTCCTCTTGTATTGAGTAGTCCTCAATTGATACTTGATCCACAATATTTGTGAACAACAACTTCGGCGGACATATATTAAACCAAGTGCTTGATAATGCAATCGAGCTTTGTCTCTTGCTTGACCATGACACTAGGTTTGGTCGAAAGTGACAACCACCACTAAATACCATCTTTGTTTCGACTTCACAAAAGTTTTGGTTGAATGTAACTTGAACTAGAATCACATAATTGACTAATACTTATCAAGTTATGCTTTAGACCATCAACTAATAATGCGTTGTTAATGCATGCATGGAATTCTTATCAATCTTACAGAATATACATTCTTTCTAGTGAATCGAAATCCCATAGATTTACCCTCGGTGGTGTTTGTGAGGAAGATCATGGTTTCTTCTATCTTTGGTAACATTTCAGTTTTCTTTTGTTTATTCTATTTACGTAATCAAATTTCACATTTTACTTTGTTATTTTACTGACTAATTGACTTGAAATGGATAATTCAAGTGGTGAGGATGACGGGCTTGGTATCAACGAACTCTTTGAGGTACTTGTTCCTTTTAAAGGAGTGCAAAGGTTGATCGGGTTTCACGAGAAGTTCTTTGGAAATCTTCGGGGTCAGCAGTTCTTCTAACTCCATCTTTGGAACTAGTGTATCAGATTCTATCTGAAAATATATGGTGAGGGGTTGCTTTGCATTCTTGAATCCATGAATATGGTTGATCATGAGAAGATGCAAAATATTGCGAAGCGACTTTTGAAGCGTTTAGGCGTCTATCATTAGACTATGAGCATTTCTTTGAAGGTGTAAAGGAATTCATACACCTCTCATCTAAACTTGCTCAAATAGAGGGTCTATGGTGAAGACACTGTTTTGAAAAGCTCATTGACATCTATGACAACGAAGATGCTATTTGACAATGATTACGCCAACACAAAGCAAGCGATAGCTACTTTTGAGGTTTACGAGAACATTTAAATCAATAAAGAAGAAGTATGATGAATGAAAGAGATGCTTCTTGTCTAGAAAGCGAGGTTAGGCTGTTGTGAGGCTAAGACATTGAAGCTGCAGGCTTGTGCGGAAGAGTTTGGTGAAGATGCATTGGAGTCGAGAGAAGCATGGATCTTGCTTATAACGAAATGGTAAAAGCCATGGATTTGGGAATAGCGAAGGAAGCTGCGGTGGAAGCATTAAAGACGACCTTTGGAGACATGAAGGGTTCGACTCGGGTTTCCAACTATGTTAAGTTGTAATAATATTGTTGATGTAGAATCAGAATCGTGTATTTATTGAATTAAGTGATGTTGATGTTTTGTGTAAACAAAAATAAAAGCAGTCGGTTTGTGTTTCCAAGTTCTAGGATGGGCCATTTTAGAATCTTCTACGATAGTTCTTTGCATTATCTAGACTGAAGCTAAAGTTCTATCCATTGTAAGTCTTACTAATGACAAAGGTTTGGGTGCATTTCGATCTGTATTTCTCCTTTCCTGTGGTTACCAAATTTTCTTGAAATGTCGGTGTCTCTTGTGGTGCTCTTCTTCTAAATTACATTCATGTTTGCTTACTTCTTGAATACGTTTTGGCAAGAATCGACATTATTATACCGTTAGAACATTATTCGATACAAGAAAAACAGGTCTTGGTTCATACATTTTGGGGTTAGCGTGTCTTTCCTTGCCACAATTAAAAATTATGACGGTCTCACCTATGAATTAAGCGTTAATCTCTTTTCTCGTGTTTATTTACATGTCTGGTATTGATGTGTTTGACATTATGCCTATTAATTGAAGCGTCAATCTACCCGCGAGAAGAAATACATGCGATTAAAAAGAAGAGATTTTAAGTCTAAATGACTTGACATAAATGATGTTGATAAAGTACAAATAATGATGAAAACAAGGCGAATTTTAAAAGCAAACTCAAGTTGAAAAGCGGATGGAAGCAAAACGAATTGCCAGCGCAGCGCATTTAAAGTTGTGCAAAAGTAGGCGGGAGTAAGCGGGGCGATGGAAGCGGAGGAAAGCAAAGCACGTGTGAATTAAGAATCAGTTTGAGTTAGTTACAAAAGTCAATTGAATAACCGGTTCTTTCAAGATTGAAGCAATCTACTGTTCTCGTCGTCTTCATCTTGCGGAAAGCGAAAATAATTGTAGAAGGTCAATCTTTGAGAGTAGTACGTGAGAAACCTATTAGCTATGAATTGAAGCGTCAACGGCATTTGGCGAGGAATTGCCATTATCATAATAGTTAGAAGATTATTGGATACTGAGAAAAAGCAGATGTGAAAGTGATCAAGTTGTGGTTTTGCTTTTGCTTAGCCTACTTTTGCTTTAAATCGCTTTTCAACTTCCGTCTCATTTTCCTTTTACGGTCCACTTGTCACTTTTAAATCGCATTTCAAGTTTACGTAAATATGAATTTATTGGCCTAGAAATATTGCCCTTTGGTTTTGATTTTATAATATATTTAACTATGTTGAGATTTAAATCGATTTAACTCAACCGTTCTTCATTTGAATGGTTTAATGAAGCGAATCGAGTTAAAAGAGCGTCGAGTAACGGGCGTTGAGCGATGAAGTTACACCTGGTAACTTGTGGAACAAGGAAAGTTACGAAGGAAAATTTAAGTGTTCGAATCCCAACGAGTCTAAACACGCTGACAAGACCCTTTATATAACCTCAAATCGAAGCGGTTCGAGTACCATTAGCCTTGAGGCGTTTGATCTCTCGTCTCTCAAAATCCTATCGAGCGAGATAACCATTGAAGAACAGAGTATCTGAATCATTTTCAAATCGAAGCAATGGAAGGAGCTATGATGTATGGAAGGCATGTGGACTTGAATCTCTACGAAGAGATCTGATGGATATCGAACCGTAGATTATTGGGCGGTTGGAGAAATTTCTTGTGATCCGAGAGGATGTGTATCCAAATCGGTATTTGATTTTTGGAAGTATGCACAGATGGTGGAAAAGACTATTGTGTCAGCGGTGAGCGGAGTTACCATTATTGTTACAATGGACTTAATTGAGAAGTCGATTGGATGTTCATTGGGAGAAAAGCTTTGTACCAATCAAAATGGATAACAATGGGCGGTTTAAAGGAAGCGGATGTTAGTAGCGACTTTATGGAGTGAATGACCCATCGGAAAGGAAGACATCAAGTGCAGTGCGAAAGCTAGGGTTCTTCATGCGATTACATTGCCGCATCGTATCAAGAACGAGTTCAAGACACTTGGTAACTACCTTCGATGGCGGTGCTTATTCTATCTGCACGAACCACACACCATTAAATTTACCATTTCGATATTTCATTATATGGTGAAACAAATGAAACATACAACTATTTATCCGTGCGGCATGCTATTGACAATAATTTTAAGAGAATCGAATTACGTCTTGGAAGTGGGAAAAACCTCGAGTGCTGTAAAAGCACTATCAATTTAGGTACTATAAGCAAATTGACTTGAAGATTCTCAACAATAGAAATGAAGATTACGAGAACAAAGTTAGGAATGACGGGAGGAGTTCTGAGAAGAAGTCTCCTGCAACAAGTTGCAGATCTCAAGTGAGCTCACATGCGGATCAATGGAAGGAGAAAATCATGTGGAGGACCTTCGTTGAAAGAGTTTATGCGTCAAGAAGAAGTTAGGCTTGTTACGAAGATAACAAAAGGTGGGTCAAAAAGGAAAGCAGAGGACTACATCCAATCTGCCGACGCATATGATACTACACTTACGTCTCTAGAACTTCGTGGCGGATGATGATCAAGCTTCTTTGCCTTCCGACGCGCATAATGAAGTACAAAGTTCGTCGAAGTCAAAGAACGAAGGAAATAATGAATCGAATGGAGAAGATGATGATGTACATGCAGGCGGGATGATAGATATCACGAAGATCTTGTGAAATTTATGCGAGTCATCACCGTTAATCGTTTCTTATTATAAGAAATAGGGAGAAGAAGAAGTTGTTATTGTATTCTCTATGTTTTGTTTTGTTGTCTAATTTGTTATCATATATATATATATATATATGGAGTACGACTTATCGGATGTCTTCTCTATTGATCATCTTGAAGCTTCTTCTTCTCGAAGATTAGTCCATCATCTTCGCCAAGCTCTCGAAGAACAAAGTAAGAGTCAATGAATAATCTGTTTCTTTCAAGATTCAAGAAGAAAGAATAAATAGCGATTCTGAGGCGAAAGTTATACATACAAGTCGAAGCGAAGATTAATTTTATTGTGAGTTACATGAATAAGCTAAATTACAATTAAAGGAACAAAAGTTTGTCAGAAAGGCATTTGTCTGAATTAGGCGACAATTGTTGCTATTTTTACCGTAAAAGCTATTCCAAACATTTTTTAAGAAAGTTATATGTTCTTTGCTGGTTGAAATAGATGGCGTAAGTTTAATTGTTGTTATGTTCTTGCAATGAAGGATATGATGTATATCGTTAAAGAAGAAGAAGACCGAAGAAGCGGGTAGGAATTGTTTGATCGAAGTTAAGAGGAGAAAGGTTTGAAAGTTTAGATATAGAGGTATCGAGGAGGCGTGGGGCGATCTTGCAAGATGATAAAGTGAAACAGGAAGGATTTGCGTTGAGATAGGTTTAAAATAGTTTACATGTGTAAGAATAGTTTCAAAGAAGGATTAGTCAATTCGTATACTCGAAGGAATCGATGGCGAAATTTAAAGCGAGTTGGAAATGACATCAGTGAACTGCTTTAAATAAAGAAGAACAAGAGGAAGTTAAAAGAAGCAAACATAATTTGTGCGAAGAAAACCGAGAAGAAAACGAAAGCAAGAGCAGACGATTATTGAATCATCGATCCATATTACGAAGAAGAATCTTTGTTATCTTGGAATGAGATAATTTTGTGCAAAATCTTCAACACCTTGGTTGATTGTCATTATTTGGCGAAGGTGTTGAAGACTTTTCAATAGATCATCTGTCGAGAATGTTTGCAGGACATTCATCTTCATGATGATAGTTACCAACCCATAAGGAAGATGACATGGTGAGTGGCGGTGGTTCAAAGAAATTAGATGATATAATAGAAACTCCATCATCGAGGCCGAGTAAGATGGCGTTGAGGATTTTCCAGATACCGGTGTATTGAAAAAAGATTGGAAGTATAGGAGTTACGATCCGGAAGATCTAATTATTGGAGACACATGAAAGAAGACGAAGCTTGGATTTTATCGATGCAAGAGAAAAAGCAGAGGAGTTGAAAATACATGAAGTTGAAAAAATACGAACTTCGGAAAAGCGATTGAAGTTGAAAAATAGAGCGAAGTCGAAAAGCGAGCGAAGTATGCGAAGAAATACAAACATAGGCGAAGTTGACGGCGCACACGAAGTCGAGCAGCAGACGAAGTTAACAACAGACGAAGTTCACAACACCGACTAAGTTTACAACACGACGAAGTTAACAACACGTACGAAGTTAACAACACAAATGAACGACAAAGCACACTAAGCATATGCAAGAATGAGTTTGAGTTAGCTCACGGACCTCCACGAATAAGCATTTCTTTCAACATTAAAGAAGAAAGAATGAAGAAGCGATTAGAGACAAAAGTTTTAAATACAAGTCGAAAGTTATGAGAATCGGGTTTTTCCTATTACGACGAGTATCATGTGATTAGGCGTCGATTGCGGCGTACATTATTTGCTCTTGACGAGCTTATCCATTTGTGACGGCAAGTGGTATTGACATCGGAAACCTTTTTGAGACATAGTTTAGGCGATGAAGAAGATTCAACATTTTTCTGAAAATATCAAAAATCAATATATATTAAGCAAGCGATATAAGGGGAGATGAATTGAAACTAAATGGCACATACAGAAATAATTAAAGATGATGTTATAGATAAAATCAAGATAAAGTAAGAATAAAAAGCACCTGAGAGTGGTGAAACTGAGCTCTGCTGTAGTTCATCAGCATCAATTTTCCGGCAGTAAACAACAGTAAATCGTTGTACCTGACCTGCAGACCGAGTGTTCACTGGCTTCACGTGGAGAAGAAAGGTATCGCTTTTCAATTGTCGTAGACTTTCTCGAGGAAGATCCATGTTCTTATAACGGAGAAGAAAAATGTCCATTGTCGTTGAAATAACTAGTTGAAAATATTTGGTGATTAAGCTGGAAATGTACATGAAAGAAGGAAGGAAAATATAACCTCATTGTAATATTTCATTGCTTCAGCGGCGGTTAAGTTTAATAGTTTCTCGGTGAGGTCGCCAAAATAGAAGCCGTTATAGTTCGGTGTCATCGGTCAAATCCATGTCGATATCGGCATCTGCTCAATAAAGTAAGAATAGTAAGGTAGGCAAAAAAGTAGTGCGGCGACATGGAAGTAAAAAGTCATGCGAAAAATATGGAATGAACACGAAAGGAATAAGCAACAAATCGAAGATTGCAAATAGAAAGCGAAACCTTGGCTCTGCATGCGTTTTTCTCTGATAATTACAAGTAAAGAGAACTCCAGATCAGCGGTGTGAGACCGGAAGCATTTGTTGCATGCCATATACCAAAATTTTTGTAAAATGTCTTTGAAAGGAAATTTTGGCTTCAATCCATGATATCTAAGGAAAAGTTGATAACAATGTTGAGAGGAAGAAGTTTCAAATTCAATATGTCCTTTGGAATATCGAGATGTGATTACCTTAGGGGTAGAATCTAAAGACATGATCTTGGTGATATCTTTGGTGAGATCCGGAAGATATCTGGGATTATATGTAAAGTAAGATTTTCCAGCGACGAGGTTTTTGATGTGGTTGTTATTTCGTTGTGCCTGTAACATAATATTTATATAGGCGACAAAAGAAAGACATTTTAAAATTCCTATATAATTTGTAACAAAATGTTAGAAAGGTTATGCGTAACATAATGGATTACCAATTTTGAGATCGGCAACTTCTTGTATGGGTGGCTCAACGAGGATGGTGAGTCGAACCACGTTGACAATGCAACGACTAACATTTCAAAATGATTTTTTAGATAGAATGAAAAGGACGAGTAAGATGTGTTATTATGAGCAAGGAACAAATACCGTTAAAGAAATTAACTTTGAGATTCGTGCAAACAATAGCTGGATGAGAGTGAAGTAATTCCATAATCTTGGCGGCCTCGTTCTCAACAAAACAATTCAAAGCGATAGTATAGCTGCTTGTTCCTAAAAAAAAAAGAGATAACGAGAAGATGTAAAATTTGTTCATCTCGACACAAAATAGTAACAAAGATACAGGTGAAATTACTCTTTATTTATGATAACAAATTTTGGACGATTGAAGCTTTTAGTCTCGACGACATCTTTTTTCCAACACTTCAACGATTTACGGCTATAATATCTATCATGTGTTAAACATTAATAATGTAATCACAAAGTGGAAAGTTTTGTAAGATTGTATGAAAAATATATTAAGCATCTAACCAACAGATTTTTGCTTGTCGTCCACATAATCCATAAGACTTTGGAAAGGCGTGAAGTTGAAAATCGGAGGATGATTGCATCGTCTTGTGTGACGAGTTCGATGACCGTGCGACTTGTGAGAATCCTTTGTATGTTCAAATTTTCAGTTTGATCTTGAAGGGAATTGATTTGACAATTGCATTAGAAATGATATATTCTTGACACGGTACCGTAAGATGTCTCCAATTCTTTGTATATCATTGTTGAATATGATACCCTCAACTTGTGATCCTGTTAATTAGAAAGAAATTATTGATAGGTAAGTTGATAAAATGTGAAAGGAAAAAGTGTAATTGATATACGAGAATCGCGAAGACAAACTTTTGTCTTTTAGTGGGTGAATTAACCAAGCAACGACACTGTTGTTTTGTTGGACCATCACTTGACAAGACCACGATTGCGCTCCAGGCAAAATATTCTTCATCGATAAGCGATTATCCATCTGAAAGAAAATGTTGGATGGTCAGCGAAGACAAATAATTATGCCTATAAAATCAAATCATGTGAACCGAGACAACAAACAAATAATATACCTTGTCTTGTGAGGAAATTTGATGTTTTATTATTTGACTAATTCAAAATTTCACGGAAAACAATATTCCTTGTCTTTTTGAAGTCTAAAGATTGAAAAGTTCGAGAATAATAAGAACTTTAAGCGATTCAGAGTTCGCGCCCTTGTGAGCTACATATAATTGTCCGTGTGAGAATACAGGTTGACGGAGATAAATTCCAACATGATCAAGTGTTTGACCTTGGGATTTGTTTATAGTCATTGCAAAACATGACAATTGGAAATTGTGTTACGATAAAGGAATTCCATTTTTTTCGTTCTCCGGAGATTGCAAGGGAATCTTAGGTATAAAAATGATTTTTCCTTTGTGAGGTCCAAAAACAATTTCAGCTGAAATTGTATGATCTTTTAGCTGTCTGCATATCAACCTTGTTCCATTGCATAATCCTTCCGTTGGATTTAAATTTCTCAGAAGCATAATTGGAGAGCCTTCTTTCAGCAAAAGTTTATGAGGAGGTAGTCCTTTAGGGTTCAAAGAATTGAGAAAATCTTGATAATCAGCTTGATGTCTGCGATCAACCGTCTTGTCAAAACTCACATATGAATGCAAATCTCCTGTTAATTTTTGAATCATGATGTCATTAATTTCATCAACACAATTATTCGTTGGACATAGCACGCATCTGTTTATCATCTGATACGGGTCGGATGAATATAAGCTTAGGTCAGGGAAAACATTTTCCAGTAACCTAGTAAGCACAACTGTATATTAGGAAAGTATAATCGTAATGCAAAAAAAGATTAGTATGTAATTTAATGAAAAAAGAAGCAACCTATGAACAGATTCATCCTTGTTGTCGTAAGGAATAATGAGTTCATCTGGTAAACATATTTGATCTTGTTCATCCATTGGTTCAGAGCCTTCTCCAACCCGCAATAAGAAATCACAAAAATGTGGATTTGAGATAGCTCTCATATTTGTCGTTAAACAGAGTTTAGAGATATGCTGCCAGAGATGTGAATTTAGAAGACTTGAATCAATGAGTTGTTGTTTCGTTGCTTGGTGAATAACTGGCAATGTTTGGCGAAAGTCACCACCAAATACAACAATTTTACCTCCAAAAGGCTGATCAGAGTTCATTATATCTTGTAGTAAACCATTAAATGCTTGATGGCTTCTCGTTTTGCCATGGAAGCCTCGTCCCATAAAATAAAATTGGATTCAAATATCAATTTTGCAACACCGCTTTGTTTGCTCAATGACAAACTTTTGCTTTGATAAATCAAGGGATTTTAAATCTTGAGTGAAATGTCCTACCGCTTGGAAGAATTGACGAAGAACGCTGATGTCGCCATCGCTATTGCAATGTGTCTCTGTGATCGTAAATTTGCAAGAAGAGCTCGATATAAGAAAGTTTTACTGTTCCCCGGGACCATCGATAAAATAACTTGCACTCGTTGAAGTGAGAATCGATTTCATTATTAAATCAAATCGTGCTTTTCTTTGGCTGTTTAGTTTTGATTGTAATAAGAAGTCTTGTTCATCAATCTCTATATTCATCTCACTTTCTACCTCCTTATTTTGCCGCCGTGATAATCGAAGAAATTCATGTTCAATGAAATGATAATCATTAAGCTTTTTCCCATTTGTTCCAGAGATTTATTGATATCTTGAAGAGCCATTTTGTAATATCATCATATGTATCGTATTAGAGGATGAATAAGCATATAGGTAGTCGAGCAGCGGTGGTCTCTGAAAGTTTCCCGAGTTCCTAAGTTTGCGGTGAACAATAGAACAAGAGTGTAGCAAATAACAATCGAGGGATGTTGGCATTTGAAATATGACGACTTAATCAAGTGTTTGTTGTATGTAAGAGTCGGATGCTAGCAATCTTAATTGCGATGCGGCATCCACAAAGCGATTCACCTTTTCACCATCAGCAGTTAACAAGTTGTCAAGCGGCGTTGGTCCTCTAACATTTGTGAGCAATAATCTCAAGTAATACCTTTCTCCTTCTCGAGGTCAACGGTGACTAATCGTCCTATCACTTTTCTCCGCTTTCTTTCCGATCCGTCCTTGTTTTTGATTCCAAACAAAATGTTGAGGAAATCCGCATCTGAGACATTTCATTTACGCACCTTTTGATTTGTTGAATTGGTCCAAAAAATTCCGTAAGCATTGTTTTGGAGAAGTCAAAATTCCTCGATAAATAAGACAAATTAGCATCTTTAGCGAAGGAAGCAGTTGTTGATACGGAAGGTGAACTTGGAGTATATAGATGGATGGATTAATCTCTGCAAGCGGAATTCATATATCGCCATAAAGCTTGAGGGTGAAATCCAACGGCCTTCTTGGAAATTTGTGATTTCGTCAATATCGGACACGGTTTCTTGGTCGTTGGCGCTAAAGTTGACAAGGTCGTGGCCCTTAAATACATATTTGTATAAATATTTAACAAGCTTCACGATGGAACATATTTCAACATTAATGTGGCAGTCAAGCAACATCAGAAGGTACGGGTTATGAGGAACCACCCATCTATTATCAACCTCATATCTGGATATTTTAACTTTTCTTCCATTATCTCTACGTCTATAGCACGGATAACTGTCTTCGCCATGGACAGTGAAAGGAGTAAAATCCTTGGGGTAATGACTTTTGCATACACCATTTCTCATGCAGAAACCTTGCTTGTTCATAAAACCACAAGGACCGTGGATCATGTGTAATGACAAGAGAATATAATCTGGAATTATCATCGAGGATTAGGTATTTCAAATGATATGATTTGATCATAGGAATCTGGATTCAACGACAAATTGTGGTTGAAGTATTAGAAGCAAGTGAGCATGAGGAATCCACGCTTTTGAAATTCAATTACGTAAACAAATGCGCAACATCTCCAAATATTCCTTTTTTGATCAGTGATTTTTAGAATTTCAAATTTATACATGAACACTCTGCCTGATAAATCTGGTCTCTCTTGTGCTTTTCATGGAATTTAAGATTCTCTTGTATTTCCTTCCACATAGGGTTGCAAGTCATAGTGAGAAAAAATCTGGTTTGCCATATTTTGCACGAGCCATTACATCTAGATAAGCGCGTTTCATGTCCCTTGGGCGCCGATAAATGAAGTTGGGAGGACAACTCGTCGACCAATTGTAGAAGCTTCAGTTTGACCAATATTAACGCTATCTAAAACACCACCGCAAAATTTACGATCGTATTTAGCTTACTTTTTCCTATGGAATTCAAGCCGTGATGTTTCAATCTTTATATAAGAACCAACAACGAATTGTTGTAGTAGTCTTAAAATGTGGATAAGCATGGATTCATCATAACTTCTCATTTGAAGTCGATGGCGATAATACTCTCTCGCAGATACTACGCCATGTTTGCGGTCCGTCCTTGAGTAATTAGTAATAGTAAGAAAAAATGATAAATTAGTTTTGCCCAATTAGACAATATGTCGGAACCAAGGTAATAAGCGGACAACTAACCTATGTTTTCGAGAGCAAATAATTCAATTGCTTGAGTAAAAGTGTTTAAAGGAGCACCGCTTGTTTGATCGAGAACCATTGGTCTTTGTTTGTTTGAGAATTTAACCGCTTAATGCGAGGATGCCATCTGATTCACCCGTGGAAATGAAGTGGGTATTGAAGCGGGTCGTAGCATGCATAATAAGATTGAATTCTATAGCTCAGACTGAGTGGTTGTGAACTTGGATATGAGGAGATTTATCATCTTTGTTCATCATCGGTTTGATCCATATAGCATCTACTTGGGATGCGGTTGGAAGATTATAAACGCTACCGATCAAGACCGGATAACATCTCGTAACAATCTGGTGATTTTCAAGGAAGGAATATCTTTAAGGCGGCGAAAGAACCTAGCATAAGGGTTATCTTGAAGAATTGTCATAATCGACTTCAAGGTACTTTCACGAAGTTTATCTGGCCGACGAGCCTTTGTTGTAGTTCTTCATCGGTATCAAAGAAATAAAGTTGGATTCGGATACTTTATTGCTTATCGACACTAAACTGTCGAGAAATGGTAAACTTGTCCTTGAACACGGAATGTATAAACTCCCATTGTGTTTTTTGTCAGCTCACGATCATATCTGGCTCCATAGGAAGTGAAAGCTACATTGTTATTATATGTACGAACATTCTTTCTGAAATGTTCGGATTCTTCGTCGCTATTTAGAAACAAAGACTTTAAAGCATAAGGCATCTGAGGAGCAACAATAGAAATTTGTCCTGACGAACAACAAAACGATGGAGGTTCAAGGTAAAATCGTTTTGCGTTACAATATTGACAATCTTTAACAAAAGGGAGCTGTTCAGCTTCAACCGGTAAATTCTGTAACAATGTTAATGTTGTAGGAGATGTGCGATGATTTATCCCTTGAAGCGTATAAAAGGACATTATAATGATGTGGATTAATTAGGTTGGAAATAGTTTGATATATTGTAAAACGATTACCTTCATTTATGTAAGAGGGTTCATAACTTGGAAGTTGGTGGTGGAAGGTTCGATATTAATGAAAGATTCCTTCTGTTGAGGAGTAATTCTTTGCTAAAGTGTAGATGAAGTGGAAGATGTGTTTTTGGCAGCTCGATTTTCTCTACGTCGTCATGCAACAATTCTTGTTTTTTTCATTTGGCATTTGAGCATAATTTTGGCGTCTTTTAGCATTTCTATCCATATGTAAATACGAGGAATCGACATAATATAAACGCGTCCTTGATCTATCCATTCATGATCTTGATGTATCACAAGAACATTAATAAATAAACATTATGTTTATGACCTAATAAACAATATGTCGAGCAAACATGAATACAAACCATTTAAACAACTAAAGCGTAATTTATATAAAAAATTATTTAATTTAACTACAAAAATAGAGTATACATGCAGCCACAACGTAGAAAGGAGAATATGCTCTATTCAGGTTAATAAATAACAACAAAGAAATTTTGACTCAAAATTTATTTTACCTAAACATATATACCTTAGTACTCCAAGAATGCAAGAGAGAATAAGCACGGAACCAAAAAAATGGAGTATAAATGCGATTAGAATCTAGAGCGGTGAATTTGATAACTAAAAGAATAGGGTAGTTGAGAGAAGTAAAGTTTGGGTGGAGAAAATGTTTCATTGGTTGGGATAGATTTGGTTTAAGGATTAAGAGAGGAGAAACAGTAAAAGTTAGAATATAAAGGTGTCATGAGTCACGGATGATGATCAAATATCGTTCTAAGTTATTTTGATGCCAAAGAAATTGCTCTTGAATGATTGATTGACAAAGGGATGCAAAAGGCAAGCTTCGAAGAAAAGGAAATGATTGTAGAAGACACATCGGGAAGAAGCGTAAAGGCAAACAACGATAGTAATTTCCAAGAAGAAAATAATTGTAGAAGGTCAACTCGTCCCGAGTAGCACGTATATAATAATTTTATCACCTATGAATTGAAGCGTCGATCTCTCTTGTGGTGCTCTTCTTCTCTAATTACATTCATGTTTGCTTACTTCTACAATATGTTTTTGGCGAGAATCGACATTATTATACTAGTTAGAAGATTATTCCATACAAGAAAAGCCGTCTTACGGTTCAAACATTTTGGGCGTTACGTGTCTTTCCTTGCCACAAGTAAAAATTATGACGGTCGACCTATGAATTAAAGCGTTAATCTACGTTACGGCGTTTACTTACGCAATCTGTCTGCTGGCGGTGTTTGACATTATCGTATTAATTGAAGCGTCAATCCGGTGACACAAAAACCTGCGGTTTAAAAGGAAGAGATTGTTAAGTCAAAACAACTTGACATCAATGATTTCGATGAAGTACAAATAATGATGAAAAAGGAGACGATGAAAACAAGACGGAAGTTCAAAAGCAAACACAAGTTGAAAAGCAGATGGAAGCAAAACCAGACGGAAGCAAAAGCAGACGAAAGTTGTGCAAAAGTAGACCGGAGTAAAAGCAGACGGTCAAAAGCAGAAGAAAGCAAACCACGTGTGAATTACGAATCAGTTTATGACCTATGAATTGAAACGTCAATCTCTGTTATGGTCCTCTTCTTGTCTTTGTAGTCCTCATTTTGCTTATTTCTGGAATAGGTTATTGGCATTTGGCTGGAATCGAGATTATCATAGCAGTTAGAAGATTATTGGATACAAGACAAAGAGATGTGAAAATGATTCATACATTTTGGGAGTAAGCGTGTCGTGCGACAGATAAAATTCGTTTTAAGTTATTTTGATGCCAAAGAAATGGCCCTTGAATGATTGATTGATAAAGGGATGCAAAAGCCGAGCTTGAAAGAAGAGCAAATGATCGTAGAAGGTGAACACCGCCACGAAGAAAAGTAAAGGAAAACAATGATAGTAATTTGGAAGAAGAAAATAATTGTAGAAGGTCAACTGTCCGAGTAGGGCGTGTATAATAATTTTATCACTATGAATTGAAGCGTCGATCTCTACTCGGTGCTCTTCTTCTCTAATTACATTCATGTTTGCTTACTTCTTCAATACGTTTTAGCGAGGAATCGACATTATTATACCGTTAGAACATTATTCCATACAAGAAAAGGGTCTTCTTAATCTACCTACGGTGTTTACTTCGCAATACGCTATTGGAAGTGTTTGACATTACCTATTAATTCAAGCGTCAATCTACCCGATGGAAGAAATCTCTGCGAGTTAAAAGGAGGAGATTGTTAAGTCAAAGCGACTTAACATAAATGATTTCGATGAAGTACAAATAATTATGAAAAGGAGACGATGAAAACAAGGCGGAAGTTGAAAAGCAAACACAAGTTCAAAAGCGATGGAAGCAAAAGGCATTTAAAGTTGTGCAAAAGTAGACGGCGGTAAAAGCAGGCGATGCAAAACAGGCGAAACCAAAGCACGTGTGAATTACGAATCAGTTTGAGTTAGTTACATAAATCAATTGAATAACATGTTACATCAAGAATCAAGCAATCTCTGTTATGGTCGTCTTCCTCTTGCGAAAAAGAAAATAATTGTAGAAGGTCAACTTTCGGAGTAGCGGTAAGAAATCTTTACCTATGAATTGAATCATCAATCTATATATGGTCCTCTTCTCTTTGCGTCCGATTTTGCTTACTTACGAATACGTGATTGGTATTTGGCGAGAATTGACATTATCATACCGGTTAGAAGATTATTGCATAGAAGAAATACGAGATGTCAAGCTGTTGTGTCAACAATTAAGCAATCTACTCGTCGTCTTCCTCTTGCGAAAAACATAAAATAATTGTAGAAGGTAAACCTGTCAGAAGTAGCAGGTAAGAAATCTATCACCTATGAATTGAAACGTCAATCTGTGTTATGGTCCTCTTCTCTTTGCAGTCCTCATTTTGCATACTTGTGGAATACGTTATTGGTATTTGGCAGGAATCGACATTATCATACCAGTTAGAAGATTATTGCATAGAAGAAAAGATTACGAGAGTCATTCATACATTTTGGGGGTTACGGTGTATTTCCTTGCCACAAATAAATCAATATGACGGTGTCGAGAAGTCTTATCACGTATGAATTGAAACGTGAATCTGTGTTCTGGTTTACTTCCGCAACACGCTATTGGCGATGTTTGACATTATTATAGCAGCTAGAAGATTGTACCTATTAATTGAAAACTCAATCTACGCGAGAGAAAAATCTATCGAGCGGAACCTATTGAATCGCATGTTAAGTAAAAGCGACTTGACATATATGATTTGAATGAAAACAAGCGAACAAAAAAGGCGGAGAATGCGAAAGCATAAATAATATGTTGACTTCGACTCTTATTTATAACCTTCGTGTTCAACTGCTTGTCCACCCATCTGTAGTAGCATTATGCGAGAAATTTAGACATAAAAGACGATATGTTCAGCCATGCGATGACGTCTTTAAATAAAGAAGACGGAAAGAATAAAGAATTCAAGAAAAGTGTCGGGCCCAAAATATTTTTTTAAAATTAAGCATGATTAGATTGATTAAGTAAGTTAAGTTAGCATTATTTTGGAATTCATATGGGTAGATGGATGATGTAAGTTTAAGTGAGATTATAGCATGTTGAGAGTGGAGTGGATGACTTGAGAGGTTTAGAAGATAAAGAAATATGTTAGGAATCCAATGCTTCAAGAATCGGGTCATTTGGAGCTCTATAGCTCAAGTTATCCCGAAAACACCGATCTATGCACGACTTGTTTTCTTTCAGTGATTTTATTTCAGCTGATTTTCGCTTCAATGGTTTTCGCTTCAAATGATTTTCCTTCACTGATTTTTGCTTCACTGATTTTTTGCTTCAAATGATTTTCGCTTCACTGTTTTTTTTGTTTCAAATGATTTTCCTTCACTGATTTTTGCTTCAATTGGTTTTCGCTTCACTGATTTTTGTTTCAGTGATTTTCGGTTCACTTGATTTTTGTTTCAGTGATTTTGGTTCACTGATTTTTGTTTCAGTGATTTTCCTTCAACTGAATTTTTTCAAATGATTTTCGCTTCAACTGATTTTCTTTCAGCTGATTTTCGTTTCAGCTGATTTTCCTTCAGGTGATTTTCAGTCCAGTATAAGTGGAGACGTTAGTCAAGTGTTTTGGGCATAGTTAGAGGCCGAATCTCATTTTTCAGTCTTCATGAGAGTTGTATATCTAGATGTACAAATGCATGAGTTAATGAAAACAGATTACATCGTCTGTTTTTGTTCGCAGCGTCTGCTTTTCGTCTGTCTTTATGTCTTCGTCTCACTTTTGTATACTCAAATCATATTGTTAACCGTCTACTTTTTGAACTCCGTTTATATTTTAAACTTCACAACTTTTAAACTCCGTCTATATTTAAGACTTCGTCTACTTTTTCAATCCATCGATTTTGAACTTCGCCTACTTCTCAATCTACGCGAGAGAAAAATCTATGCATTTTAACCTATTGAATCGCATGTTAAGTAAAACGACTTGACATATATGATTTGAATGAAAAACAAACGAACAAAAAAAGACAGAGAATGCGAAAGCATAAATAATATGTTGACTTCGACTCTTATTTATAACCTTCGTGTTCAACTGCTTGTCCACCCATCTGTAGTAGCATTGTCTGAGAAATTTAGACATAAAAGACGCATATGTTCAGCCATACAGTGACGTACGAAATAAAGAAGACGAAAAGAATAAAGAATTCAAGAAAAGTGTCAGGCCCAAAATATTTTTTTTAAAATTAAGCATGATTAGATTGATTAAGTAAGTTAAGTTAGCATTATTTTGGAATTCATGTGGGTAGATGGATGATGTAAGTTTAAGTGAGATTATAGCATGTTGAGAGTGGAGTGGATGACTTGAGAGGTTTAGAAGATAAAGAAATATGTTAGGAATCCAATGCTTCAAGAATCGGGTCATTTGGAGCTCTATAGCTCAAGTTATCCTGAAAACACTGATCTATGCACGAACTGTTTTCTTTCAGCTGATTTTTATTTCAGCTGATTTTCGCTTCAGCTGGTTTTCGCTTCAGCTGATTTTCCTTCAGCTGATTTTTGCTTCAGCTGATTTTTGCTTCAGCTGATTTTCGCTTCACCTGTTTTTTGTTTCAATGATTTTCCTTGGTGATTTTTGCTTCATTGGTTTTCGCTTCAATTGATTTTTGTTTCACTGATTTTCGGTTCAGTGATTTTTGTTTCAACTGATTTTCGGTTCACTGATTTTCGGTTCAGCTGATTTTTGTTTCAAATGATTTTCCTTCAGCTGAATTTTTTTTCAGCTGATTTTCGCTTCAGCTGATTTTCTTTCAGCTGATTTTCGTTTCAGCTGATTTTCCTTCAGGTGATTTTCTGTCCAGTATAAGTGGAGACGTTAGTCAAGTGTTTTGGGCATAGTTAGAGGCCGAATCTCATTTTTCAGTCTTCATGAGAGTTGTATATCTAGATGTACAAATGCATGAGTTAATGAAAACAGATTACATCGTCTGTTTTTGTTCGCAGCGTCTGCTTTTCGTCTGTCTTTATGTCTTCGTCTCACTTTTGTATACTCCGTCTGTATTGTTAACTTCGTCTACTTTTTGAACTCCGTTTATATTTTAAACTTCGTCAACTTTTTAAACTGCAGCGATTTTTAACTTCGCGCGTTTTTCCCTTCTTCGTCTCATAGAGGTGAGAAAAGCAGACGATTGAAAGCAAAGCAAAGCAAATCACCTCCGAATTAAGAAGCCAGACGATAGAAGAAGCAAATCACCTCTCAATTAAGAAGCGAGACCATAGAAGTGAAACGATGAAAGCAAGATACTGAAAAGTTAAAACCCGCCCGCTTTTGATTAAATGCCTTTTATTATTCTGCTTTTCTTCGTATCGCCTCGCTTTAAATGCATCTTTATGTCTTCGCCTCACTTTTGTATTCTCCTACGGATTGTTAACCGTCAACTTTTTCAACTCGGTTATATTTTAAACTTCGTCTACTTTTCAACTCCGGTTATATTAAAACTTCGCTCTACTTTTTCAACTCGGTTATATTTTACACTTAAATACATTAGAGGTGAGAAAAGCGGACGATGGAAAGCAAAGCAAATAACCTCCAATTCGAAGCGAGGCGATCAGGTGAAACGATCAAAGTGAGATATTGAAAAGTGAAAAGCACATCAAGTAAGACATAAAGCGTAAAAAGTTGCAACAATCAAACTAAGACATAAAACTTAATGGGATAGATTGCATGCTCGTCCATCCCATTCGCTCTTAATATATATACGTAATAAAACTTTTCAAAGCTGCAGCCTTCGTAGTTATATGGACAAAGATCGACGATGAATCGCTCATATCCAAGTCTGCACTCTGACTTCTTTGTTGAACGATCCATTTTGATTAAAGCGATGATTCTGGTGATAATCGTAAAACTTCATTTTCACAGAGGAGTTCGTTTCGACATGAGAAAATATATGTACAAGGAAAGAGGATGATGGTGGTGAAGTAACGACTTTGCAATTTATGATAAATCTCCTCATAGCTAAGTCGGACTACGCCTTCGCGTTTGGGGCACTCTTTTCGAAGTCTCGACTACGCATTCTTTATTCGAGCCATCGTATTACAGATGGCAACATGAAAATCTCCTCATATCCAAGTCTTTGTAGCCCTCGAAAACATCTCAGACACACCAAAACCTCCGACGTGCGGTTGGTGAAAACCTTAAACAACCTTATGCTTCAAGACTACGCCTTCTGGGTGAAGTAGCGACTTTGCAATTTATGAAGCTACAATATCGATAAATATCCTCATATCCAAGTCTGCACTACAAGAAAAAATAGCCAAATCACGAAACTCATCAGTACAAACAAAAAAAACCTTATGCTACACTTCTACGCCTCATTGGTGAAGTAGCGACTTTGCAATTATGAAGCTACAATATCGATAAATATCCTCATATCCAAGTCTGCACTACACAAAAAATAGCCAAATCTGAAACTATTGTACAAAAAAAATCCTAAAAGAAGATTTACAAGTAACAAAGGACAAAAGCAACATGAAGCAACTCTTTCGACAAAGAACAACAGTCCACAAGAACGGCCAAACAACAGCTATGACAACCACGATAGCAAACACGAGAGATAAGAGAGGATAAGAAAAGCGTTAAGAAGATTTACAAGTAACACGGCGAAACCTAAGACCAACTGAAACCGTAACTTGTAAATCTTCTTTACGCAGCTTCTCATCTTCTCTTATCTACGTAACGATGTCGTGGTCATCGCAACTATTGTTCTGCGAAAGAGTATCGGTGTTCACCAATCAACAAAGAACAACAACTAGGACAACGAGAACAGAGGAAACCACGATACTCTTTCGACAACAACAGCACGACAACACGAGCGGAGAAACCATCGATACTCTTTCGACAACAACAAATTGGAGAAAGCGAGAGAGAACGCAAGCGTAGAGGAAAAACAAAGAGAGAGAAAGGACACAACATGAATGAAGACATATGAACACATATAAGCAGTGACAAGGGCACGCATTGGGCGGTCGTCTGCGCGGTCGCCTGACAAAATATTACAACAGAAGATTGCGTCTGAAGATTGAAGATTGTGTCAGAAGATTGCGTGTATATCGCGCGCGAAGAAACAACATTCAATAAACAGTCTGGATTAAATAAATGGACGAAGAAGGAGATCTGACTGAATATAGGCCGTCAGATTACATGAAAAAGCAGAAAATGTAAATCGCTGGATTAAATGGACGAAGCAGATCTGACTGAATATAGGCCGTCAGATTAAATGAACGAATGGGATGGATTGCATGGTCGTCCATCCCATTCGCTCTTAGTATATATACTTAAAAAACTACAATTAATATATAAAAAAATCATTTAATCGTATACAGATATAAAACTACAAATAATACAAAGTATATTTAAAATATTATAATTTCATTATATAATAAATAATAATTACATTAAAGGAAAAAAAAACAATAGATATCCTTAACAATTTACATCACGAGTTCACGATAAGGAAATAATCAACTAAAAATGAAACCTGAAATAAAGACATTTATAATTACATTGTACCTGGAACTTCATTCAATTAAATACATGATACTCGCTATAATTACATTGACCTCAATTCTCATTTGATACAAAATCTTTATTAGTGAGAGGAGTCTCACCAAATGATATGTCAATATTTTTTCATCCAAGATTATTTTTCAAGTCACTCTTATTTATCAAACTTGTTTTCTTAAAAACTCAATCCACCAAAAGATCGATATTATCAACGCAAATTTGACCTATTGAACTTTTTGTTCTATTAAGAATCTAGTAAACAATAAAATTAAACTATTAAAAAATTATAAGAAACTATATCTAACTTAATAATGATAATAACATAACTTTCTGAAGCTTTAAGTTGTATCAAACAAAGACCAAGTCATTTAATCTTTTGTGTTCCAATTTATTCTTTTTCTTGGAATTGATGAATTCAAATGTGCTCTAATTCCTTTCACACTTTATTGCATTCACATATTGACTTATAATTTGAATTACAATTCTTTGCAATTTTAGAACACAACTTTCAAATTGGTTCCATCAAGAAACTGTAAGCCGTAAGACTAAAAAAAGCGTTATAAACAAAATAAAGTAATAATTAATTTTCAACAAGTAACAAAAGTGAAAAAAATATATATCTAGATTAAGTTTTGTTATTTGTCGAATAGCAATTGACATCCCAAAATCTCCATAAGCCTCCTTATAATTCTCCATTTGTAAGCTTAGGAGATCTTACATCATCTTATGAGCAACAACAATTGTAATAATTAATAGCATTCCCCTATTAACTTCAACTTTCTTAATAAAACCTAGTCTGAAATAGATACTAGGATTCAAAAATGACATAGTTACAAACAACTGAGAATAAAGTTGTCTTTATCGTCTCTCGTTGAAGGCTACAAGATAAGGTAATTACAAAGAAGACCTATTTTTTATATTGGACTTAATTGTTTCCTTCGCCCTCTCCATGACATCATAAAAATAACTCATTTTTACCTCTTCATCACTATCAGTCAGATAAAACACCCTCACCAAAGGTTTACAAACTCGGATGACAAATCAATATTGGGACCAAAATTTAGTATCTTCAGGTATAATTCTAGAAACCTTCAATCTAGTTTTAGATTTAGCATACTAAGATACAACTCACTTTTCACTTGTAAACATTTGTTTCAACTCTTTCTTCATCATAATAAAACACTTTAAGTGATAAAAAATTTGTTATAAATCTTATAATAGTAGGATGACACAAATTTCTACCATTGGTAAAATCCTTTCTCATTAAATTCAAGACTTATGTACGATTGTAGATGGACTTAGTCACCTTTTCTACTTTTTGCACAATCTATTCAATAATAGAAAATACCTAACATCCCCTATATTTTCCTACACTAAATCAATGCAATTAGCATAAGGAGTCTAGAAAAAAGAATTATGCTTACTTTGTAATCTTCTTCCAGTCGCCTTATAAGTGGAATCATTAACAATAATGAACTGAACAATATTTATGGTCTTCATTCAAAATTTTATTAAATATTTCAAGTAAATTATCAGCATTCATAACAAGGCCAAATGCATCAATAGATTTAAAAAATATTGAGCCCTTTGTAGAATAAACTAAAAAATTAATAATAAGCTTATGTCTCCTATTTTTCCAACCATCACACATGATTGAACACCTATAATTAGCCCAAGTCATTTGTCTTTCATCCAAATAACTTTTAATATCATAAACAGAGCTACTCAAAATTTTACCCATGTAGTCATCAATAGAAGGAGATTTGTATCCCGGACTGTATGACCCTATAACATCCACCATAAACTAATAATAATAAGATTGGGAAGTATTTAATGTTATACTTGAATCATACTACCATCTAGCCACTGTCATATCTATATTGTGAGCCGCTTCTCTTGATTTCATAGAATTACGAATTGAAAATTGAGCTCCAAGAATTGTTCGTGATGTAAAAAAATTCGACACCTGGCTTCTTATTTTCCTAACATCAGTTCCTCCAAATACAACATTCACTTCTTACTGGATATGAGAAACACTACTACCTTCAACATTTCTACTATCATCCTGAACACCAACAAACTAACTTTCACTACCAATTATATAATTCAATCTCTTCCTTTTTTCTTTCTCATGTTAATACTCTTTAAGCAAAGTTTTCATCTGTTATTTCACATCATGACTCACTTTTTTACAAGGTTCCACATCTCATTTAACCCTAGTTAAATGCTTCTTTAATCTAGTTATTCCTCCACCTTTCAAATGTTTGTTACAAAATAAGAAAATAGTATGGTTTATACCAGGGACCAATGCAATATAAGCTCAAGTTGGATCATTGTATCTTCCTGAAGCGGTTGAATTATCAAGAACACTTGAACTTCCTGCCATTTATCTGTAATAAAAGAATACATATATCAAAATAAAGAATACATAATTTCATTATCAATTACTATCAAAAAATATTTTTTTTACTAAAAAGTCCAAACTAACACAATTAATACACATATACATTTGATATAATCTAACTCATTTTTTATGATTACATCATATACAATCCACTTCATCCAACATAATTCACCAATAAGTCAAAACCAACAACATACACAGTTACAATTAATACACATATAGATCTAATATAATATAATTCATTTTGTATAATTATATCATACACAATTTAGCTTCATCCATCACAATTAACCAATAAGTCAAAACCAACAACATACACAATTACACAATACATATATACATCTAATATAATATAACTAATTTTGTATTATTACATCATATGCAATTCAATTTCATTAACACAATTCACCAATAAGTCAAAACCAACAATTCAAGTATTCAACATACACAATTACACAATACACATGTCTATCTTATATAATATAAGTCTTTTGTATGTTTATATAATACACAATTCAATTTCATCCTACACAATTCACTAATAAGTCAAAACCAACAACTCAATTATTCAACATACACAATTACAATTTACACATGTTCAACTTATATAATATAATTCAATTTATATGATTACATCATTCAACCATAAGCTAAAGACATACACTCACAACTATAACATATTCAACTTCAACCATAACTCACAATAGTAAGTTTACAACTTACTTTATGTAATCTCTTAATTCAACTATAAACTAATATATTTTGTTTAATTATACAATTCAATTTATAATGCTTATAATTTGTTTTCTTAACTAATTTTAATCAACATTATTACTAAAACCCTAATTCCTAACTTTGATTTAATAATCTTTGATTCACCAATTTTAATCAACATTCCTAATTTCTAACCTAAATTTTTTCAATGCATTAATTTTCTTCATAAATTGACAATGCCTAAATTATATTAAAATGGAACCAATTCACACAAACAATTCAAAATTTCAAACCCAACTTTTCCAATGCATTAATTTTCTTCATAAAATGACAATGCCTAAATTACATTGAAATTTTCCAACTCACACAAACAATTCCAACTTTTAAACATAAATTCCCAACTCTTACAAACAATTTTTAATTCTAAGAATTTCAACAATTTCCACCATCACAAAACAGACATGCACAACCAAATATAATGCAAATGCTATTTAAAGCAAAAATTACACCTAAAAAATAAAAAATGCAATTAAAAGTTGGATCAGTTTTGTCCAGATCTAAAAAATTGAAATTCTAGATCTTCAAATTCTGTTGCACTCTACACTCTACATGCATTAGGCACAACAGTGGACAATTGGAAGCAGTGGTTAGGTGAGGGGTTTTAAGAAATGTGTGAGAGAGAGTGAGAGAGTAGTAGCGTCAGGGTAGGGGGTTTAAAGATTCTTTTGTTTTGTAAAACAGTCCTCCATATTTTTAAAATTTACAGTACCAGTATCGATCGATGAAATTGTCAATACTGATGTTTGGTTTGTACTGTTTCTCGATCGATACTGATCGATACGGTATGAAACCGATAATATATCTTAGTAAATAACTAAAGAATAAAATATGATAATTACTTTTGATTATTTGAAGCATTATTTTTATTATCTTCAATGCCTCCATCTTTCTTAAAAATTTGTTACTTGTATTAGTAATCTAAATTTTTCATATTAAATCAATACCATAATGCTTTGTCTCAATTATTCTTTCAATTACTAATTTTTAGATCGAAGAACACCGAAATCAAAATTTTCACTTCATGAAATAATACAGTTATGCATGTTATCTTTGAATTAAAAAAAAATACATTTTGCAAAAGGAGCTAACAAAATACTGAAATTATGCAGGCCTAGTAACTACAAAGTCAAGAACATTCACTATGGTAAAATATGCTTTAGGCAACAACAAAAAAGCGTAGCTATAAGTACAATTATCGTTACCTTTTTATTAAGGCAACGAAATTCATATTGTTAAATAAAGTGGGGTTGATATAAGTATAAGGTAATCAAATTTTTCGATTAGGTAACAAAATAAAAAAGTTATAAGTTTTTACAAAGACAACACATTAATTTTAAAATATAGCAACAATGTTAAATAAATATTACAACACTTTAAGTTTTTTAGGCAACAATATTAAATAGATAAGGAAACAAAGTGAATTTTTTAAGTAACAATTTGTAACAATAAAAAACAATTTGTTCTTTCATTACCAATAATATTTAACGTAAGAGAAAAACCTTATCATTATGTAGGCAACATCTATATATACATTTAAAGCTTTATACAAATATTAATGTACGTCTTGATTACATATGTACTATCAAATGTAAACAACAAAAAACTGCATTTATATATAATATATAGTCCACGAGGACTTGTAAATTCAACCTTTAACATATTCAAAATACTAAAGCAAAAAATCACTAACTAAAATATTCATCTATAATATCATCCTCCATTCCATATGATATATAAGTGAATTAATTCAAATACAAAATAAAACCAACATGTATGGGTACCCTAAAATCCTTCACCAAGTACCTCCTTGTCCACTCCTAATCATCACCATCCTACAGGTAAAAAAAGAGTCAAGAACTAGATTAAATTGTAAAACTACTATGCTCACAAACAAGATATCTAACAAATGAAATACTAACTACTTTATTATGATCTTAATTTAATCAAGACAAATATTATAGTCTAAAAACTAAAAACACAATAATTCAATTTTTTATGAACAAATTTAGAAAGCGTGAACCTAAGTAATTAATCTTAACAAAAAAGATAACATAATAATGTACAACAGTAGTGAATTAAGGAAATGAAATCAGTCCGGTTCTAGAAAAGAACTTTAAGAGCAACACAGTAACTATAGTCTTGAGTTTCCCATTGATCTTGAAACATTTAATCCATTTAGAATATAAAATTAAATAATCCATGATAAGAAACACATTAAGCAATATAGAAATAAACTAGTCACTTCTGTTAATGACAAGCCAATAACTAGTCCCAAAACATGCCCCATAAGAAAAGCTGATGTCTAAATGATAATAACACCTTCACCAGTAGGTTTTGAGTATTCATGCACCTCGCATAGAACCAATTCTCATAAATTGATGTCACCACACATCTGCCCACAAAGTTTAAAAGCTAGGATGTAAAATGATTACGATAGGACATAAATTTCCAGAATGTGTTTGGGTTAGAGGATGAATAGGCTATTGCTGAGATTTTGCTAAGCAAATCTTATTGGTTTAAACAAATTCTAGCATATAAGGAAGTCACAATGACCATATTTGGCTAGAATGCATAGAATTTAAAGTATCATACCATAAATTTTCAACTTTATTAATCTGAGATAGAGTAGAAAGAAAAGTTAACTAGATAATAAGTCTTCCCATCCATACTGCTCAACATATACTTCTCAGTTACAATTTGCTAAGACATATTATCCATGCTAAGTTATAGGAACCCTTTTTTTTTGACAATTAAGGAGCCTCCTTTATGTTTCAATTATAACCTAGCTTATGAAAAAAATGCTCCATCATTTTAAACAATGATGTATTAACCTTAATGGTTTTGGGGCAAAATGAACCAGGAAAGGACTATATCATTTGAGATCTGCTTAACTAGATAGGTTTATTTCACCTATCCAAGAGAAGTAAGGATTAAACTTCAAAGGTAAAGATGGCAAAATATATTGGCATAACACAATAGGATGCAGTTTCTTTATGTGAAGTCGTCAAAAGGTGCTTACAAGAAAACCCAGTACTCCTTTCTTCCTCCTCCAACTATTTGATGCAAGATTGAACCCAAAGAAGTGACTATGAGGAAATATCTTTTCTTATCTAGGTCTTAAATCATGTGTTAGGCACATTGATATAGGAAAAAAACAGAACTCACATTCATTCGCACCAATGATAAAGCTCTCAGTCTGCAGTTAATTGCATTTGGCAAAATCAATGAATTGTCTCAGTTCCATACGACTTGCTTTGATACCCTCTTGTTTTGCACTAAAAGGATCCAAATTTGAGCTAAAAAATATAAACATTTGAAAATATCAAAATATTAATATACAACTACAAAATCCCAATTCTAAGAGTTAAATTAATTCTAAAAGAAGGGTAAGGATGTTTCTCTTACATAGTAGAGAGCAAACGAGAGGGCGCAGTTGGTTCGTAATTGATAAGCAAAGTAGCTTTTAGAGGTTCACATGCAATTAAAAAGAAATTAGAGAACTTGTTTGAACGAGAGAAAGATATTAAGACGAAGAGAGTTGTGACGTGAAGAACCAATATTGATGGAAGCCCATTTGTTTTGAGGCTCTATGCACAAAACACTAATCCATTACACCACAAAAGATGCAAACTCCCTACTATTTTGACTTCAAACAAAGGGAAGCGAAAACCTAATTGAGAGCTAGTTTTCATGAGGTAAATGAGCAAGACGCAATCATTTGTTAGGGATGCTTTTTACCCCTTTTATTAAAACGTTTTCATATCTGTGTTTTTTTCCACTCCCTTGGAATGTTGATGTTCCTTATTTTCTTTGGGTAGTTGTTAGTTCTTGTAACATGGTAGTGCTTCTTTTGGTTCTTATTTGATGCAGGAGAGACATAATTTTTCTACAAACACTTTGTTATGTCCTTTTAACATTTTCAATAAATCAATTTTTAATTTTTCAAAAAAAGGCGAATTTAGGGTTATGTATATATATCACAGTACTTTATTGTAATTTGAAGCAATTGTATCGTTTGATTTAATTTTACTAAATTTATGGTTATTTTAATTTTTTAGACATATTCTAAATACTGTTAGTAAATAAATAAATTTTACATGTTAAATATACATTAGTAAGTAACTATATAAATAAATATGTAACATTAGTAAATATTAATAATGTAAAAATCAGACTGAATCTATCGATTTGACCAAATTAAGTACGAATCGGACAGATTTTTATTTTGGTTTTTACTTTTACTTGTTATTAGTGAAAACTAACTAGTTAACTAATAAACTAACCGGTTTTCTGTGAAGAACCAGAAATAAGGATTTCATTGCATGCTTGCTACAACCAACTCAACAATTCTTCTGATTGGACGTTCGTTGGTAGAAAAATGCTTATTGGTGTTGAACAAGTAAAGTACCCCACACACTGTGATGCCCAACTTTCACGCTCACCACCCAGCATTATTCGTTATATTTTTAAGGACAACTTTAGCCGTTGAAGTGGAAGATTGAAAGAAAAACGAGAAGAAGATGAACTGTTGAGGCAATAACATTTTGGAACGTGTAGTTACAAAGAGAGAGAAAGAGTACAAAGAAAAGAAGACGAAGATGAGAGATGACAAATGAGTTAAGGCTACTAATTTAAAATATTAATATATTATAACTACACTATAATGGTTTTGAATAAAAAGAATATGACATATTCTTTAATGCTTTTGGTCACTATTTTGGAGAATATTAATATATTATAGCTTCATGACAATGGCATAATCTATTATGTTCCATCTAAGTCTTGCATACAAGGAAAATTAATAAACATGAGGAATTTTGTTTTGTTTTAGGTGTTTTGTTTTAGGTTTTAACTTTCTAGTTTTCATAAACTAGTATCCCATAAAGAGAGACTAGTATACTATAAAGAGAAAAGATTAAATAAATAGTAAAATTCTAAAATAAGATTAAGATGTGCATTTAAATTTAATTTTTATAATATTATAAATATTAGTATTTGTTGATCAAAATTCAAAACAAAACATTTGTGTATCTTCTATTTCAAGGAAATATTTTATTTTACTCACTTTTATGATTTTTAACTTTATATTTATTATATACTAGTTTTATAAAATTTAATATCGCTTAAACTTTTAAACCTTAAACCTTTTTTAATCGATTTGATGCCTAGTCTGATTTTTAAAACATTGGTAAATACCCTTTAATAAATAGATAATCGAACTATGGTAACAATTTTAGATGTTGCATATATACGACTTTGTTACAATCTTTTCTCTCTTTTTTACCTTTTCTTATATATAGTAACAAATTAATATTGTCATTGCCTTTTAATTTATTAAAGGCAATACTTTAAAATTGTTGTCTTATATTAATTTTTAGGAACACATTTTTAACTATTACATTTTTTCTGCTTAAAGCAAATTTTGTGTTAATAATTTATTAAGTATATATACTAAGAGTGAGTTGGGATGGACGACCACGCAATCCATCCCACTCATAACACTCTTGAAAGACATTTTCAATCCGTTTCCTCTGTCAAGAAAGACTCCAGACTCCTTGAATATCCTTGTTAGCAACATTCCATAAGGGTAGCTGTTAGTATCCTTCATCGCCTTAACCATATACTAAAAAATCAGAAATGGTAAATCTACGGGTTGACAATTCAACAAGTAAAATAGGCATTGTTCATTCAAAGTTGTCACCAAATGCCTTGAACCCGCTCTCGGTAAGATGTAATTGAATAAGATTGCATGTAAGACCCTAGCCTTCGGTACCAAACTCGATGTCTTCCTCTCCGTTGGGTCATTTTCTCCATACAACTGTCGACTGACTTCCTTTTCCTTTAGACTGAATTTTGTCAAACATGTTGCAATATTATAAGTAATGGGTCAACATAAAAGTGAGTTTAGTTGAAAAGCCCACTTTATGTTCTGAATGGGACAAAAATGATATCAGAATAATTGAGAAAAGAAAAGGCATAAGCGAAATTAGGCATCAAGGTATGAAAATATAGAGCCTTTAAATCACTAGAATAGACTCCTAAGAAGTCAAATAACTCAACACAAAGCAAGCTAGCCCTTACCATAAGATATAAAAGATTAGGCAAAAGGTTTTTGTTTTTCCTAATAATTCCAACAAAACATTAAAAAATAAAAAAATAAGTATTTAATATTATATAAACCGTACTAAAACATCCTCAAATGAACGAAATACATCAACACCTTCTCAAGTCATCATCACCTTGTCACATGGCATGTAATTTTGAGCAAATTATATTTAAAATAATTAATTTTAATAATTAAATATAATATTATAAATTAGATTAAAATTTAAAATTTAAATATAATTTACTTTTAAAAATTACGTCATCTTGATTGAAACTTGACACTCCAATTAATTACCTTCCTCCAAAACCTCTAATTCCTTAATTAGAGATTCAAATTTCTAATTTTTCTCTCTATTTTTTACACTCCCTCTAATGAGAACAGGCAAATTTGGTCATGGTCGAGTCGCTTTGCTTGATTCTTTTTTTTTTAGGGAAAGTCGGAGTTAATTACAAAACAGTGCGGGGGACACTGGTCCCCGACTGATCCTCAATGAGAAAATGGTAGCACCCGAAGGGTGTAGTGTCAAAAAAAGTAACCCCAATATTGAAGTGAGCCGCCTGGGAGGCCAGCCAATCTGCGCATCTGTTGCTCTCTCGGTAGACATGTCAATGAGCAACAAACCAATTGCGGAAAAGTAACTCATGTATGCCCAGAACAATAGGATTGGTCGCCTGTGTGCGGCGTGCAGTTGAGATGACCAGGGTGTGTACTGCGAACGAATCCACCTCCAGCTCAATGTGGCGAAAACCCAATTGCCAGGCGAGTGAGAGGTCGGTGAAGACTCCCCAGAGTTCTGCAGACAGTGGAGCGCACTCAATCCGTGTTACGAGTGAATCCGCCACCAATTGCCGTCCATCGTCGCAGAAATGCCACCGCAATGCCGCCAAGTAAGTAGTACGATTCTTGGCCCGTCGCTTTTAATTTGATCAAACTCGGCGGTGACTTGGTCCAACTGACGAGAAGCTCAGGACGGGGCTGGACTGGTCGGGCAGGGCTGTAGCGCCTCACGGACGACTTGTGGAGATGATCTGCATAAGACAAAATGAGAGCGTTAGGGGAGGGGGGCCAAGTGAAATGAGTATCAAATAACGACTTGTTCCTCCAAGTCCAGAGGAACCAACAAGTGAGCCCGAAAATGGTCGCTCAATCATGGCTCAGAAATCGGTTGCGGGTGTGGATATTAGTGTGTAACCATTCCCGAAGAGGTTGAGTAAAAGAAGCAGACGCAACAAGTTGAGGGGACAGCAGGGTCCAAACTCGACGAATTTTAAAGCAATCCCGCACTGCGTGAAGGGAAGATTCATCGAAAGAAGAGTGTGGGCAGCGACTGTCCGCAGTGAGCTACAGGTGAACCTTATGATGATTCGTGAGGAGCCGATCATGCCCGAGCAGTCAGAGAAAGGAGCAGGTACGTAGTGGTCCCGGCTATTGCCAAATGGTCTTCCAAACCCCATGCGACGACTCGGAGTCATAGCCCAAAAGCATGGAGCAAGTAGACTCAACTGTAAAAAGACCGATGTTGGAAGCACCCCAGACCAACTTATCGGAGCCAAGGAGTTGATGGGACAGGAATGTACCGGCGATAAGGTGACAGAGCGAGGATGGAAGCCACGATTGGAATTGGGCCCAATCCCATTGACCATTAGAATTCACAAAATGGGATGCATTCAAAGAAAGGGAGGCTTCGGGAATAGTGTGAGTAGCGTGGGAGAGAAGGGGCCCAGTGCCCACGACCCACGGGTCGAGCCAGAAGCTTGTCCTGGAGTCGTCGTCGATCATCCATTTCAGTCCTTGGAGTACTATAGGCCAGGTGGCTTGGATGCTTCTCCAGACCATAGAACCCCTGGTGGTAGGCAAGGAGGGGGGAATGTGAGTAGCATCGAATCAGTATTTGCCAGAGAGCACTTGAACCCACAATGCGGTCTGATTGGTGATGAGTGTCCATCCGAGTTTAGTAAGAAAAGCATCATTAGTTTTCTGAATCCGTCGAATTCCGAGCCCGCCCAATTCCTTGGGTTTGCAAACTTTTTTCCAGTAAACAAGGTGCACTTTGCGTTGATCGCGCAACAAACCCCATAGGAATTGGCGCATAGCTCGTTCCAGAGTGTCACAAAGATTGCGAGGAAGGCGGATAATCTGCATGGTGTAACTCGGAATGGCAGTTAATACCGATTGAAGCAGTGTGATGCACCCGCAAAGGAAAGAAGTTTGGCCGACCAACCCGAGAGACACTGGTGGACCTTGTCAAGAATGGATTGATAAGTGCGATGGGTGACACGCAGATGCAGAAGGGGGACGCCAAGATACCGACCGAGATCAGTGGTCCGGCGTACACCTAAGGCGCTGCTGAGGGATTGACACGTAGAGGAAGAGGCGTTGCAGGAGAAATAGCAACGGGATTTAGCTAGACTCACCTGTTGCCCAGAGGCGGCACAAAAGGAGTTAAGAGTATCCCGAATAACGGACACCTGATCAAGCGAAGCTTCCGCGAAGAGGATGAGGTCATCTGCAAAAAATAAGAGAGACAGGGGTAGCCCATTCCTACTCAACTTGATTGATCGTTAATGACCTTGGGTCACCATGTGAGAGATAGCATGACCCAGACGTTCCATACAAAGAACAAAGAGGTAGGGGGAGAGGCCTGACAGATACCTCAAGAAGGGAGGAACGGTTCACTAAGTCCCCCTGTCAGTTAACTTGGAGGGAGACAGTAGTGATGCATTTCATGATAAGGGTAATAAGAGTGCCCGGAAGGCCCACATCGAAAAGAGTGTCATGGATGAAGGCCCAATGAAGATGATCATACGCCTTTTTCAAATCCACTTTGATTGTCATGAACCCCTTACGCCTGGATTTCCTATGCATGAAATGAATGACTTCCTAGGTGATGATGATGTTGTCAGTAATCAGGCGTCCCGGTATGAAACTACATTGAGTAGGAGAGACAAGCTCACCGAGGTACGGTTTGATGCGATTAACCAGAATCTTGGTGAGGCCTTTGTATAAGACGGTACAGAGAGCGATAGGTCTGAATTGAGAGAGCGAAGACGGGGACGGGATTTTGGGAAGAAGGACTAGAATGGTACGGTTTAGATTAGAGTCCCAGAGGTCGTGACTAAAGATCTATTAGAGAAAATTCATCAGAGAAGGGCCGATAATGTCCCATTGAGACTGGTAAAATAAAGCTGGTAAATCATCAATGTTCGGCGCTTTGTTAGGAGCCATAGATAAGAAAGCGGTTTTAACTTCCTCGGGGCAGAGCGGCCGGGTGAGGTTATCTGTGGCGGTCAGAGGAAGTAGGGAAAAATGTCCTTGAAGGTGTCAACTAGGGGGGAAGGGACCTTCGAAGCGGTAGAGATCCGTGAAGTGACATCGGGTTAAGGCGCAGAGGGCCAGAGGGTCAGTGTGAACGGTTCCATCCTCAGCAGTTAAAGAAGTAATGCGTGTTTGACAACGTTTGGATCTGGTGAGAGCATGGTAGTAGGAAGTATTCCTGTCACCCTTGGTGAGCCATTAGTTGCGTGATCGTTGATGCCAAAATAGCTCTTCCTGTGTCAGAACGTGTTCTAATTCAGTCTGCAGATAATCCTCAAGCACCTGGAGGGAGGACGAGGCAGAATCTTCCAAGGGTTGTTGGATTTTGGCCAAGCGGGCCATGAGACGTTTTTTGTGATGAAATATGTTCCCAAAGGTTTCATTATTCCATTGTAAAAGTTTGTCCAAAAAATGAGGCAGTGCGCCACTGAGGTGCTAGGAAGAATGAGGCCAGTGCTCAGCAACGACACGACCGAAATCCTCGTGTGTGAGCCAAGCTGATTGAAACCGAAAAGGACGCCTGAAAGGGGAATGAGGGTCAGGGCCAGTAAAAGTGAAGAGAAGGGGTCGATGATCAAATTTCAAAAAAGGCAGGTGCATCACACTGGTGAAGGAGAAAGCGTCGTGTCAAGAAGGAGAACAGAAAGCGCGATCTAAACGAACCCTGACCTGCCTGCGACTCCACATGAAACGAGGACCTACAAAAGCAACTTCCTGAAGGTTGCAGAGATGCACGCAATCGCAGAAGTGGGGGTTGACAATGGGTTGAAGACGGGAACCACCACGTTTATCGCGGCTTTCCAATTTGGCATTAAAATCTCCACCTAATGTAATTTCATTTGTTTATACTCAAGGCGACTGTTGGACCCCGATCCTTGAGTGGAAATTAGAAATGTGAGTATGAAAGTAAATGAACGTGTTGGTGTATAAAGTGAGTTACAAATGTTATTTGTGCCTTAATGAGATATGGGTTTATGTAAGGATAGTGAGTTGAGAAACCCTTAGTATGAATTATGGTCATATATGTGAGATATTATGCAAGAGTAAGAGAGGAAATTTGGTAAATGACATAATGCTATTGAATGTAGGAAATCATGTGCATTGAGGTTGAATGTAGAATAAAAATGTATATGCTGATTCAAAGAAAATTAGAGAATGATTGAAATAGAATTGGCCAAAGTTGCCTTCTTTGAAGTTGTAGCTTGCTTTTTTATCTTTCCAACGAGATCAAGTATGCAAGATTTCGAAACCAGAGTTAAGAGTTATAGTTGATACAAGTTATGATGTTATATAAGATTGATATTAGTGACAGCTTTGATGCACGTTTGAGAATTGTGGTTTTGATGAACCAATTTAGTTGAGATTTGAGAATTTCATGAATTGAATGAGTTGCTTGAATTGTTATGAAGTGTTTAGGCTTTTGAATAAGTGAATTTGTGGAGATTATAAGTGAATATGATGTTAGTTTGTTTGTGAGAAACATGGGAAAAAGGTTTGCATATGTTTGGAAAACCCATGTCCGTTAAACGGACATGGGAGTCCATTTAACAGATAGGCTCGGGTCAAAAGGACCCCTCCCCTTGCTCATGTCCGTTAGGCGGACATGTATGTCTGTTTAACGGACATTCTCGGATGGTTTGATACTTTTTGGGCCGTATGTGTTCGTTAAACGGACACGCATGTCCGTTTAACGGACAGCCACGGGTCAACTGGTGAAAAATGCGATTTTAATTATTTTAGAGGCCTCATCTCGTTTTGAGGTCTCTAATAAGAGTTGTATATCTTGATGTTATCTTTCCAATGGCACAAGAACGAAGGCATTTGGATATTTTTAGAAAAAGTTATGGCATTTTCTCCAAAAGAGTTTCAAACCGATTTAGGGTTTGAACATGTTGAATTGTTTTGATCATAACTCACTCATCCGACCTCAGATTGAGGCGATTCTTGAAGCATTGAATTCCTAACACATGTATCTTTCTCTCCATGAAAATTTGTATCAATTGGAGTTGAATTGAAAGATTTTGATTGAATCATATGAAAATCAAAATGAATTGTCTCATTCTGATCTTGCTGTTCTCCTTCGTCATCCGACCTTGTCAAATCTTTTGCTTATATCTTTTCCGTCCGACATCCGAATGACTTAGTTCTCGAAGCGTTGGATTCCTAAGACTATGAATTTCAGGTTATGTGAAATTTATAAATTTTAGAGCTTTAATTGAGTAATATTATTTGAATCAAAGCGAGACAGGAAAGTTTCTGAACATAGTTCAGTATTTGGTGAAATTTGGGATCTATGGAGATCTGATTGAAGCGATGTTTAAGGTGAAATAAAGTTAAGACATGGGACTACAATTGTTATGAAGAAATAAAATTCCAATTTAGCCTTTAGGAATGTTTATTTGTGGAAGGAAGTGAATTGCTAGAAAATGTGTTGGCAAATGATGTGTCTGACATGTTTGGACTATAACTTTTGATACAGTGCTCCGAATTGGATGATTCTTGAGGCTATATGAAATTAAGACATAGAGAAACAATTCTCTAGAAGGAAGTTTGGACTAATTCCTCCATTTTGATGGTGAAATTAATGTCCTAAAGTAGGATCAATTTCAGGAGCAGTTTTGGAAGTCCACTTAAAGAATTAAGAGGTTTAGCCTAACAAGGAGGGACAAAAGGGTCTTTGGCCATTATTTTAAATGAGCTGGCACTATAAATAGGAGATTGTCTTGTAGGAAAAGAAGGAAGTCACGAAAATGAGAAGAAAAATAGAAGAAAGAAGAGAGAAAGGAGGGAGATATCGTGGAGAAGAAGAAGGAGGAGGAAGATGGAGCTAGGGTTTCGAACTTTAGGGGTTCCAAGCAAGGTTTTTCAAGTGGGTCAAGGAGGAAAATGTGGAGGATGAAGAGAGCTTCCTCTCAAGCCTAGAAAATTCGAAAATGGAGAAGAAAAAGGTAAGAGAACTTTATGAGCTTTGAGATTTTCTTGGGTTTTTGGTTGATTTGGCATGAGATGGTTATGGGTTTGTGATTTATGAAGTGAATGTTGGTGATTTTGCCATGGGTCATGTCTAATTTTGAATAAAAAGTATTAAGGTTTATACCCACTTGTATGAGTTGGAGATTTTATAAGTCTTGATTTAGATAGCATGAAATGAGTATGGGCTTGTAAATCAAGTAAGCAATTTTGAGAAATATGATGGTTATGCTCTTGGATTTGGTTGATTATGGTTTAGGTAATTTTAAGTGGAAGAACCAAGGAGGCTATGGACAATTGATGATTGGATCAAGCTCCAAGCATTGATATGAGATGGGTTTCATGTTTATAGTTGAATAATAAGCCATTAAAATTTTTCCCAAATTGTTGAAAGAATAAAGTGATTTCAAGTATTTTGAAATTGTGCATATATTGTTTTCAAATGATTTAAAGAATTGGTTTATATGTATTCATATACTCCATAAATTGAATTTGAATTGATAAATTGTGAATTGTTGTGAACATGCAAAAATGCATTGTGAGCATGATGATGTTATGCCATTGAATTGTGTTATGGCATTTTGATATGAATGGAAAAGAATATGAAAAGCATGAAAGCATTGCTTATGTGATTGTGTGGGAAAGAGAGGAACTGTTTCGTAAGTCACGTCGACGTTGACAAAAGCCTTTTCCCGGCTGGCCGCTTGTGCCACACGAGATCTGAAAATAGACTCGTTTCGTTCACGGAGTAAACTTCGGTTTCTCTATTCCGTTCACGGAACCTCTCGAAACATTTGATTATGCATTTGCATTTGATGTGTTGTGATGTGATGAAATTGAGTAGTATGCTTTGAAGCAAAAAAAATCTCATCAAATGTGTTTTGATGCATTGAATCATTAGTTATGAAGTTTCTAAATTTCTTGACAAATTGTCAACTTGGGAAATATGTGTTACATGAATTTTCAAAGAGAGTTTTACAATGAAAATGAACAATTTCAATAGTTTTGCTTATGATTGGCTATAAGCATGTTACCCACGGGCTTTTTAAGCTCATCCCCCCTTCATTCTCATCCACAAGTGATGAGAAGAAGACCGGGTGGAAAATGAATGAGAGTTTCTGTTTATACGTGATTCCATTGAATTATTGTCAAGATTTGAATTATTGTACATTGTGTACTTTGGGTTATGAACATTGGTAATTGGTTATGGCCTGGAATGCCATTAGTATAATGTAAGCGTTTAATTCGTGATGTATTCGGATTGTGAAATTGTATAAGAACTTGAGTTATGTAGAGTAGAGATTAATTATGATTTGGATTGTGTATGAATTGTATTGCATGATGAGATTTGTGTATTGATTTGGGGATTGCGTGTTTGAGCTGGATTATAGAAGTGAGAGTAAGCTGTGAATGTATAAGTTTGTGACTGTGTATTGCAGGTTTTGGGTTAATAAAATATAGTCGTTATGCTGCCCGATTTTTGTAAGGTAGTAAAGTGGTACGTATTAAGTGTTTATTGGCAAATAAAGCGAATGACAAGTTTTGAATTTATTGATGAGATGTGGTTTGGACATGAAGAATCAAGTAAGTGGGATTTTGTTTAGAATGAATTTCCAAAAAGGGAAATGATATTGTTTTGATTAGTATGAGCTTGAATAAAGAGGAATAAGAAGAGAAGGAATGAAAAATAAGAAAAAGAAAAAAAATTGCACTGAATCGGATAGTTTAAGTTAAGGTTTCCAACGCAACTCGATAAGCTTTCTAAAGTGTTTGTTATGGATGTCGGAATTTGTTTAAATTCGAATAAGCAATTTGTTTGCTTCGATCCAATTCGCTTTCGATTCGTAATTGATTTGCTTCGATTTATTCGTTCCGCCTCTTTGTTATCCGTCTTTCGTTTCATTTTCCGGTTGGGGTCCGGTCTTCGGGATCGGGACCCTACAGCGACGCCCAACCAACAATTGCATGGAGAGTCCTTTATCTGATGCATCAATCAGCAACAATACGAAAAGGACTGAAGTAGATACATATGATTAAGTTAAAGCTGGTGAGGAATTAGTACAGAAAAAAGACTACAAGAAGATCATGAAAGTTGAGGAGTAAATCAAGAAAATGAAATTGAAAATTGATTTATTGGTTAGAGTTGTTATTATTTAATTCTATTGTATGTTTCTGTCGTACGTGTCTTTAATTATTTATTATATTATAAAAAATAGATGCATTATTTAATTTTTGTATGATTATAACTCATTGAAGGACCAATCTAATGTATTTGACTTAATCCTTTTCATATGAGAGTGGTATGAAAATTGGTATAAGTTCCATTGCAATTCATGTAAGAGAATAAATATGGAAGTATTCATGTTCAGAATTCAATTTTAACTTCCTTTCATAATTCACAAGCAATAACATGTATTAAAATGGAAAATATATCATGTTATATTGTATTTTTCTTATTTTAGTTACAATGCAAAATACTTATACTTTCTAAAAGATATGCTTTTGCATGGGAAGAAATTTCATAAGGAACATAGCTGTTTTGTATATAATGGAATAACCAATTCAACTGATGTTCAGCAAAAAATAGAGAATGGGTAGCACAGAGCTTTCTCTTGGTGCATGTGGAGGGCAATGTAATAAAGTACCATCTTAAGATTCTCGGAATCAAAGAGTTAGTCCCATGATCAGCTTTTACTTTCTCAGCTAACTTTAAAATATACAAACCCCATTTGTCTTTTGCCACAATCTGTATAATTTAATCATACAGATGAATCATGTGTATATCCAATCCTTCAACTGTTACTTTCTTTAGACTTAAAATCCACTCGTTTCCTTTTGTAATTCTCTGTTGCAACGGACATATCATGATTGTCTGCCAGCAATTTCTTCAAGCTTTTTTTATTTTATTTGTGATAAATCAAGATATTTCTAATTTTACTATAAGGTACGCTAGGCTTTGGCTTCCACTACATCTAAAGTAACGAGTTTTTGAGAAAAAGGCGTAGGCATGGCAATTGGGCTCAACTATAGCCTGAAGTCAAAACGTGAGGTCCGAGTTAACCGGACTACGGGCAGAGATTTCTAGGCTTGATTGGGCCATAGGCTAGGTTGGGCTTGGGCCAGGGCTATTCCTGCTCAAGGCCCAACTGGTCCACAAACATGGCTCGAGTTTAGCCTGTTTTGGCTCAAGGCCCAACTAAGAGCAATAAACTAACACCTTTTAAACAATAATAATAAATCAAGCCCTGCCCACATTGGTCCCGTCTGGTTAGGCCCCAAGCCACATGACGGTCGATCCCCGATCGGACGAGCTTTCTGCATCAAGATTCACCAACATGTTTACTTATAAGTTAATGATTGAAATTCTCATTTGCTTTCCTTTTGATCATTCTATATTCTTTTTTAAGAATTTATTTATAAATGAATTACTTAATCACTATAATAAACCAATTTGGCATGAGAAATGTTAATGTATAAAGTATACATTATATACATAATATATTTGTATAATAATTATAAAGTATATTTTTTATATATTCTTGTATAAATTTATGTATAAATATCTCCTTATATATTAGTTTTACACACACACAAATATAAAGCTTTCTTCACCTTCTTATATGGTACGAGAACTTCTGTTATAAAAGGCATAGCAGCCTTCTAGTTCTCAGCTTTCGAAGTTAATTCTTTTTTTGTCTAAGTGGTATTTGATATATACCAAACTCTTTTACTTTTTACCATGATCACAAAAATGCAAACTCCACATCAACTAGCCACCCCACACATGTTTAAGGGCATCAAAAAGATCAACATCCATTTTCGAGATTTCAGCTTTCAAAGGTTGAAGACAATATAAAACGACATTGTTTTAATCAGTTCATAGTCAAAACAATGTCATTTTAACTAAAGCAACAATAATACCTAGTCAGCAAAGGTGACATGTGTCAATCTCTAAGTGGTCCATATCTCCAGACACAATCTCCACATCATTACCATATAGCACCGTGTCATCATCAACTACCACATCGTGCCACATCATTCATAGCCCTACTTCACGGCCACATCATCTGGTTTGACTATTACATCATCCACTGTTAGCATCCTACGTCATCATTAGTTTAATCAATATAGTTCAAATATGTTAACCAAACTTTGATTGATTGGTTCAACTACTTTCTTACCAATTTTTTAAAAGTTAGACCAATTCTTAATAATTTTGGCTTTTAAAAAATAATTTTAGTTTTAAATTTATCAAAATTTAGCTTTAAAGACATGTTTTTTTTTGTGTTTTCAAACCTCATTTTTAAAGAATTATTTTTGTCTTGCCTACACTATAAATACTTCTAAGCTTCATAAAAGCATTCCTGAACTAATTAATATAATCTTTGACGAATCTAATTATGTTTTGTAGGATGAAGAAATGTGTAGCTTTCTTAAAGGAAGACTTCTTTGGCATATAGTTACATGTGAGATGCTCAAAGCTACTCAAAGGCCAGATGAAGCAGAGAATATATTCATAGAACATACAATATCTTGAGATGGTATAAATAATCAATTTTAAACAAAGTAATCAAGCTTTACTTTTAGTAGTTTGATACTGCCAAAGAGGTATAGAAACTTCTGTATCTGATGATGTCCATTAATTTCTTCTTTATAGATGACTTTATTGCACGTAACAATAATCTAGTCAAATCATCTATAGTTATGTGCCTAAATTATAAAAGCTTAAGGATCATTTGGCTCTTGGAGACCCACTTAGCCTGGTACCCAAGCTACTACAATCTATGTTAATCTTCATGATCAAAAGCATATTAGGCATCTCTTGATAGCTCTTAGAGATGAGTTTTAAATCATTTGTAGCTCTATTACACATTGAGGACCTCCGTCAAATCTTGATACAATAATCAAAGAATTGATTATGGAAGAAACCTGATTAAACACCCTTTAAATGGAGAAATATATTTTGTCTATAGACATTATTCTTATCTATCAGATATCTGACTTTAGAAAATGCCAAACAAAGTAACTCTTCTACGTTCATGCAGCCTATTGCCGCTGATGTTGCCACAAAGGTTACAATAAAAAAAATATATACATCCACATCTCCTAAATTCTCCTTAAAATATCTTAAAGCTTTTCTATAGCAACTTCAAATGGATTCTAATATTATTTCCTCTCCTGCTCTATCTATCACGTCATATAATTCTTCTTAATGGTACCTTGATTCTATTTGTTGTAACCATATGACCTCTAGCCCTTTCATATTTGACTTCTTAAAACATCCTTCAATTTCACTCGTTATCTATACAACTGATAAGTCTACTACGAATGTTTGAAGTATAGGCAACGTTCAAATATTTATGTTAATTTTACTAGACACTTTTATTGTTCATAAACTCTCATTCAATCTTATTTTTATTGGTCAATTATGCGAACTTAATATTAACTTTTTTTTATTCATCATTGTATTGTATAAGATCCATAGACAGGTAAGATCCTTCGGATATGGCGTAAAGTTGGATGACTGTATGAACTTACCTCCCTCTATCTTCCATCCAAAATTTTGTTGGTGTTGTAACATCTAATATTTGGCACTCTCATCTCAGTTATCTTTTTGACCTTCGAATTGAATTCTTAATTTCTAGTGGTTCTTTACGTCAAGTTAAAATTAAAAATTTTGATTACATCTCATACCAACTTTCCAAAAATCATACTTCAATTTTTACCAATATAGATTTTGTTTCTTAATTCATTCTAATATTTGAGGACCTGCTTTTTATGAAATTATTGGAGATTTACGATATTATGTGATATTTGTTGATGATATCTCTAGATACATATAGATTTACCTTTTATGTTATAGGTCAGAAATATTTTATGTTTATTGTCACAAGTATGGTTCAAATTTAATTTTTTGAATAATTAAAACTTTACATATTGACAATGCCATAGAATATAAAGAAAAATCTTTCACTCATTTTCTTGATCAATAAGGAATTATTGTTCAAAGATCTTATCTAGGTATGTCTTAACATAATGGTAAGGCTGAATGGAAGCATTGGCATATACTTGATAGTATCCAAGCTCTTTTAATTTCTTCTTCTTGTCTAAAAAAGTTTTAGGGAGAAGCCACTCTTATATCTATCTATGCTATCAATCGTATCCTGACTCTTATTGTTGGCAATATCTTTCTTTATGAATGATTATATAATTATGTTTATGATTACCAAACTCTTAAAATCTTTAGTAGTCCTTATTTTGTTCTTCTTAAGCATATGAATATACCATTCTAGAACCATGAACATGATTATATTATTTCCTAAAGTATAGGATAGAACACAAAGGATATAAGTGCTATGATCCATTGTCACAAAGACTTCATATTTCTCGGTATGTGGCCTTTTAGGAATATAAGATCTCATCCCTTGTAAAATTTCGTGGTATTGAAACTTCTCTTTAATTTTTCTTTGAGCTCTCTATATCCTTATTTCTTGACATTTCTCTTGTAGTATCATTTTATAGTTCTAATAACTTGACATAAACTACGTCTAATCCCATCGTTATCTCCACCAACTGTAGATCCATCACTTCTTTCAAATGATTCCTCTCTATTCATTCATTCATTTGAACCTCTTATATCTCAAGTTGCTCTTCATCGTACCAATTGAGTAAGTCAACCTTCTATCTGCATTTAATATTTTCATGTTTGTTCTACTTTTATTTGCCTATATAAACCTTAAACATATTGCATGGCAATTATGGACCCTCTATAATAGCAAATAATGAAATAAAAATTATAGGCCCTTACAAGCACTAATACTTGGGACATGGTTAACTTAGCATCAGGAAAGTCTTGGCTATAAATGGGTCTATAAAATTAAGACGCAAGTTGATAGAATAATTGAGTAGTACAAAGCCTAACTAGTTGCTAGATAATTTATACAAGAGTGGTATTGGCTATGAGGAAATATTTGCTTTTATATTCTTATAGAAGTTGTTGTTAGTAAGTGTTGTCCATTATTTCAAATGGATGTTAATCTTTAAAGGTAATCTTACAAAATAATTATACTTACAAACTCCACCTAGCTATGATCGTCCTTTAATAAGGTTTGTCAACTTCGCAAAGCCTTGTATGAACTGAAACAATCTCCTCGATCCTGGTTTTCCAAATTTAGTTCCATTATTAGCCTCCTTAGTTTTCGGTCTATATCCTATAGTCATGCCTTGTTTATTCGTAAAATGACTCAAAGATACACTCTTCTTCTTCTTTTTTATGTTGATGAAATGACAATTAATGGTGATGATACTCATGGTATTTCAACTTTTAAATAATTTTTACAGAGATGAAGGATTTGGATAATTTGAGTTATTTTCTAGGTCTCGAAGTTTCATATGATGGACCTAGCTATTATCTCTCATAAGCAAAATTTGTCATAGATCTTATCTCTTGATTAGACATCATTGACCCCATGCCTATTACCACTCCTCTTGAATCCAATGTTCATCTTTTTGCTAATGATGGGACTTTCCTCAATGATGGTACTCTTTATTATCAATTAGTTGGCAGTCTTATATATCTCATTGTTTTCTGATCTAATATTGCTTATAATGTTCACATTGTTAATCAATTCATATCAGCACCTTGTATCGCATACTTCTTTAATGTTCTCCATATCCTTTAGTATATCAGAGGTACTCTCTTTCACAGTCTTCACTTTTGTAATTCATCTCTATTGGAGTTACGAATATACTATGATGATGACTGGGCTGGAGATCCAAATGATCAACACTCGACTACTTTCTATTGTTTCTTTTTTGCTACATGTCTTGTTTCAAGGTGTAATAAGAAAGAAATAATTATCCTCAATCTAGCACGGAAGCAGGGTATTGAGCTTTAGCAAACATAACTTTTAAACTCCTATGGCTATGTTGGTTGCTTCATGATATGAAATTTCCTCTTCTTCCACAACTCCTCTATTTTGTGATAATCACAATGTCATACAAATTGCTCATAATGATTTTTATTATGAGTATATTAAATATATTGAAATTGATTGTTATCTTATGTACACCATATTATTCAAGGAACTATTTAACTTATCCTTACCATATTAAAATCACAAATTGCAGATCCGATTCATCTTGATAATTTCAAGAATTTATTTTCAAACTCATGATATCCAACTCCTTACCATCTTAAGTTTAAGGAGAGATGTTAATGTATAACATACATAAATACTTTATAATTGTTACATAAATGTAACAAATGTATAACGATATAAGATATACCTTTTACATTTATGTAACAATTTTAAAGTATTTTTGTATATTGTTGTATAAATACTCCTTTGTATAATAGTTTCACATACAAAATACAAAGCTTTCTTCACTTGCTTACAATATATATATACCAATAAACAATATATTTTAATTCAAAATTAAATTTCCATAAAATGACCAGAGCCTAATAACTTATAAAAATTTCATGTTGATGCCAAATTAGACTTCAAATCTACAAAGAATGCTTTTTTTATATGTTCATTCTAATTCTTTTTTTTTATCAATGAAAATATTAGGTTGTTTGGAAACACCTTAATTGAATTCAATTGAACTGAATTAAGGTGTTTAGAAACACAAAAAAGGGAATGGGTTCAATTTATGAATGTAATTGAAACCCATCCTCTTTACAAAAGCATTGGAATTGAATTCATGCAAATATTAGTTTGGCAAATCTTTTTGTGTCACATACGCACTCAAAGCAGTATTCCAACAAGGATATGAGAATTTCTCACCCATTTTTGTTTAATAAATAATATTTATATATGATTAATAACTAGATTAATTTTTCTTTATTTTTTATATTTAAAAATTTTAATTTTACATTAATTATGAAATTATTATTGTAAATTTAGATAAATATGAGATTTTTAAAATAAAGAATAAATCATGAAATTTTTCATCAAACTGTATCAATTTATGCACTACATCTTCTTCAATTTTATAATAATAATTAAAATTTTCATATTTTTAGTCAAGGATAAAATGTTATATGAAATAATTAAATTCATTTTGATTTTATTCTAAACGGTGTAATCAATTCAATTCTAATATTACTATATTTGTTTCTAAACGGTGTAGATTAAATTCAATTCAATCTTATTAATGTAATTAAATCCAATTCGAAAATTTTCGAATAATCTGATAGAAAAAATAGTCTCGACTTCAAGTAAACTTTTTCTATAATCAATGGGAACTCGTCAATGTTTTTAAAAAAGGTAAGATATTTTCAACTGGTTTATCAATTCAACTTTTATTACAAAAGCCTCATTCCACCACCGCCACCTTCCACTGGAAACGTCATCGCCAACACCATTTTTTACAGCTGCCTTTGTATCCCCCGGTCCCCCCACGTCAATCCCAACCCATCCCCATCATAACACATTAACACCCCACAGACGCTACCACCGCCACCACAAACATAAAGAAACATTACCATTTTCAACATTCCATAAATATTTACAAATTTACAAATTTTAAACACTTATTCCATAAATCAATTAATAAAATAAGTTCTTTTGTACCTATTTTCTTTTATTATTTTAAATTACAGGAAACTTTTAAAACCATAATAATACCACAAAAGTTATAATAATCTATAAAACTCGACTTTAAAATAGTTACAAGCAATCGGTTAAAAATCTGACGACTAGAAAATGCTACGTATAATTTACAGGACACTAGATATTGGGTTAGGGTGTTTCAGCTCGTTACTTTTTCACTTTCCTTTCTTTCATAAGAGTTGAAATATCGGTATCTGGCATCACCTTAACGGTTCGTCTACTTTGGGCTTTTAGTCGAACTACTTCACTGGTGTGAACTCACTCTTCAAATGCTCCTTTCTGTCAAACTTTTCGCTCCGATGGTGACCCGGAGTACCTTGTACTTCACGGTTAAGACAACGAATAACAAGACTTCGTCAACGTTTTGTCTCCTGAATAACCTCATTGCTGGTTTCACATCACACATGGCCTAATTACTCGTAACATCAAAGCATCTCGTCCCATTCATCCACGTGCTTAGGACTAGGACTAACCTTAAACCCTTTTTTCCTCAAAACTTAGTTTACTTTCTTGACTTTTTACAACTTACAAATGAAGGGATTTTAGGCCAAGCCAAACCTTCACTCAAGTTACCTTCTTGACTCGTTACAACTTACAAATGAAGGGATTTTCGGCCAGGCCAAGCCAAACCTTAACTCAGATTTTGCGAAATAATTATTAAAAAATGTATGTGAATTCACTAACAAAATTATCATCAAATCATTCTAATTAAAATTTTCATCTTGGCAAATTGACTTGGAAAGAATTAAATGTCCAAAAAATACGTTAGTCTCTTTGGGGTAGCTCCACGTTGGATTCCAAATGGCAGATCGTAATTTGCAAAGAACGTCCAGCCCAAACTCTTTCCTAACTGTCCAGATCTAACCTTCATAAATGAAAAATCCTCAGAAAGCCACTTGCCGCAGGCTGTCTGCGCATGATCTGGTAACGGTAGGCGGTGCAATGTCACGTGTCAGCATCAGGTTCGTCTGTGCTGGCTATAAAATCACCCTCAATCCTCATCAATGCCGACCCCTTGCTAAACTTAAAAATTCCCACATTTTTAGTTTGGGAGAGAGAAAGAAAGAGACGCGCATCTGTTGCTATTTACCGGCGTTCTCTAATTCGCTTGGTGCAGGTCGGGAACTGCTTGGCTTCTTCGCCAAATGGCGAGATGTGATTAGATAAGATATTGTGGAAGCAAATCGGATCCCGCCTTGCATCAACTGAATCGGAGGCCGCGGTAAAAGTCATTGACGGGTGCTTGTCTCTCCGGCATCATTCAGATCTTTCAGGTTCCCGCTTTGCTTTATTGGTTTCTAACCAAACATATATTCTTTTTATGTTTATATAGCTTCTGGATTGTTCTCTATTGATCTCACTGCATTAGTTTTTTTTAGATCTGGTAGAGTTTTGATGTATATTAGATCTTATAAGTACTAGCTCCCGTTATTTTCTTATCCACTTTAATTTAACTTCTCGCCTGCGAGCTTCGATTTTGGTGAAGTTGGTGTAGTCTTTATGTATGACTGAATAAATATGCGTGCGCCTTTGATTGAACCTCATTGCAGTAATACTGGGCCAATAAATATGATTTTCTGACGGTGTCATTATTCAACTAATCATTTTTTTCTGTTTTAGTATGGTTCTCTTTAAGTGATTGTATTATTGCTGATTAACCAGCTCCAGATTTATCTCATAATCCATCGCCATTGCAGTATTTCTGTATAATTTATTAATAGGAAATAGTTAGTGAATCTCTTCATTGTATATCTTCCCAGATATTATCTTATTCATGTATATCCTCTTAGATACTTCTTTATTTAGTTAGTTACAGCAACCTCTGTAATCCTTCTGTATATATATTTCGTGTACATATCGTAATTCATCAAGTCAATATTACAGAGTTATTCAGAATCCTTTTATGGTATCAGAGCTGTTAGCCTAACAGCACTATTTTTTTTTTCCAAACACCACTTCCACCTCTGTTTTGCAAACACCGAAACCATTACAATGCGTAGGGATATTTTTTCTGTTAATTTCTTCGCAACGAAAAAGAAAAACCTAACATATATTGGGTGATATGTCAACACATATCACATAATTCACTGTTTGGTTCAGCCCATAGACATAATTTTGTTGAGTTGTAGTCATTAGACTAATGTACATGATTGTTGATGTTATTACTAATTTAAGGTAACTTGATCTACGTCGAATGGTTGTCGTACGGGTAACTGAACTACGCAAATTGTTTTCTTATCGTTCATCATAAAGACTGCAGCTTATAAAAGCATCTGATCTGAATTTTGAAAGCTCGAGATTAGAGAAATACCGGGCAGATCTAGTTATGCTTCCAATAAGAAGATTTTAACTTGCCTCCATCAGTGATAGAATCTCATTTTGCCGTCGCTCATTCTGTCACTAAATATTTGGCGCCACTAAACCATAATTCTGGACCTGCCACGGAGATAGATATTGGTATGGAAGTTAGCAATGACTGGCTTTATATGGGATTGGATGTTATGAATTTTCATTTTCTTTTAACTTCTGTAGTAACCTGTTTCTGTGTGTTCCTTAGATTAGAAAAATGATTTGTCGTTAGTAACTTGAAATTCAGTGTAGAGCATCACTTTTGTTTCATCTTTGTTGTGAATCTTCTGGCTGCCTAGGTATGCTTCGGTAGTCGTTTGTCTTCTACATTTATCATTTGAAGTATTACAAAATAGGCAAACGATTAAGAATATAAGATTAAGCACCGATGCTGGTATTTACCTACCCAGCTACCCTGGGCGCCTGTTCATATGCAGTAGGATAACTCTTCGATCATATTTGATTAATGAAGTGTATGATGTCATTAAGTAGCCTGCAAAAATTTTCCTGCCATATTTGTCACTCTATCCAAAAAGTCGAAAGGCTCTCAGCTTTGCGGGGTCTGAAGAGGGTCATAATGTACGCAGCCTTTTCTTTGTATTTTTATAACGAAGTTGTTTCTATGACTTAAATTGTGACCTTATTTGTCACTCTATCTATGTTTGTTATTTCTCTTATCTTCAAATGTTGTTTTTTTTTTCTTTTTTTTTTCAATTTGTTTTGTAGATTAGTTTCTTTTGTCTCTATTCTGTTGCTGTGATTTGTATGCTATTGTATTTGTCTTGTGAAACACTAACATATTGGAATGCACTCTTATATTATAATAATCGAGTTCCCTATTTGTTCTTATTCCACGCATTAAGGTGGAATATTAATAGATACCATATTTCAAATGCTCGTAGGTTGCCTTTTAAACAAATGAATTTAATGTGTCGTTATCTTGAACGCTTGGCCCTGGACTGACTTTAAAGAAATGAACGAGTCATGTCTTGTCTCTGTTATATTGTTACTATTTGACTAATGACAACTAATTGTGCTTTGCTTGACGGTTGTTTTCTTCACTTTGCAGTATTTATAATACAGTTTACTTGTCACTTTTTTGCTAAAAGATCAGACAATTAAACTTCTAAAGTAGAACGCGTAAATTTATATAACATGTAAACATGATAGTTGTATGCCAGTGACTTGAAGAAAATATGACTTTAGTTAAGATTATTAATTATAAATTACAATTTTTATTCAATTAATCTTCACAATTTAGATGAACGTTTTCGATTAATATTAGAGATTTAAATGTATCTTTCGGAGCTTTAAAGGTTAAAACTATGCGTTGAAAAAAAAAATGTTGAAGGATTTTTGTACGTCAGTCTTCTACCAATGAAATTGTTTTTATTGCTGGTGCTACTGTCTGGGCTTTATGAGAATTTGTCTACTGGTTTCCTGTATCGCACTGCTTTCTGATCATTGTCTGTGCCTGTTACCCCTAGAGAACTTCTTTCATAGCTCATGGGGAAATATAACGCCTTCCCCTTCTTCAGTGGGTGACATAGCACGACTGTTATACCTCTCTTTGTATTTGTAATGAATTGAGTGAGACGATGTAGCTCTGTGTACCTAAGCTGAAATCATGTGACGAAGCGCTATTTAGTCCTTAATGTCAGTGGTCAGCACCTAAATTGTCAAGGCATGTCTGTCGTCTTTATCTTGTTTCGTCAGGTTGCAATAATTTGCTTTTTTGACTGGCTGTTTATTGTTTCCCTTTTCCTGCTTCCAAATTCCAATTCAACCGTTATTCAATTATTTTGCCCTCATTGGAGTTGGTCATGATCGATTATTGCCCGTCCGGCCTTCCCTAAAGTAACTCTCTCCATTGTGTATGTTAGGATTGAAATTGGTTTGTAAACTTGTTGGGTTATTATCTACTTGAAAAAAAAAAGATCAAATCACCCTTTTGCTTAGACACTATGATAGCCATAGTGTATGATAGTAGCTGTCTTTCTCCCTAAAGTTGTAACTTTGATAAGAGCAAGGTTAAAGGATATCGAGCTGACCGAGCTGTGCTACATGTAAGGGCCAGTTGTCCCTCCATAATTTTTGGTCGTTATTTATCAAAACCATTTAATTGCCGCCACTGCTCTCTGTAATTGATTCACATTCTTCTTATTAGCCATGCCAGTATAAACTTCCAACTAATTAAAAGTGTTAAATATAATAAAAAAGAAAATTAAGCACTTCTTCTAAACTAAAAGTAATAACATATTAGTTAATTTTAAATGCTTCAATTATAACAGAAATAAACTTGAGCTTAAAAATTTTAAAGTGTCTTTTGGAAAAAGAAAATAGTTTTCATCTAATGACGTACAAATAACATAAAAGAACAAAGTAGAAAAGAAAAGGCATGATAAATCTAAAGATGAAATTTAAAATAAATATTTATGTATAATGTATTAGGATTTTTGTCCCATACCAAAAAATACAAACAATGTGTAAAGAAAAAATAATAACACAAAATCATATGTTTTGGGATAATATATTTAAAAGTTTCTAATTTTAAAGATGTTTTAATTCAGTTTAAATTTTAATTTTTTATTTAAGTTATCAAAATTTTAAAGCTTCAATTAAAAGGTTATTTATGATAAGGTGATTTGTAATAATATGGTATGTTTAAATTGTTAAAGTTTTAAAAGGTTGGCTAGTTAATTAAAATTTTAAACATTTTAGAATTAGTTATTTTTTTATGAGAAAGGAAATTTAAAGAAGAAATTACATATAAGAACTAGCATTTTAAAATCCGTGATTAATTCGTAATTTGAAAAGGGTTAGCGTTACATGAAACAAAAAGTATACTCCATACTTTTATATTACTACGGGTCACACGCCACAAGTAACAAGCCCCAATGAATGAAAGGGAAAGATGGTGCGCTTGTATATAAAGGTTATATATGAAGGTTGTAACAAGTAGAAAATATATTTATAGTAACTGCAAATCCTTCTTGAATGAATGGGCCTGTGCTCACAGTTGTATTGGGCAACTGTAGACCACAGGGAAGTTTGTATGCGAGTCTACCTGGATATGTTTTGCTAGAAAAACTAAAACCTGATTTCACCAAAAGCCTAGTAACAGTTACTATGCCCAAAAATGTCTAATCGTATCTGACGCTGCAACGGATGTGACAGCAATAAGTTATTAAGTAGGGGCAGCAAAGGGCTGCCAACTTTTCAATATTCAATTACACAATTTCAACAAATTCTTGGGGGAGCGGGAGCGGGAGCGGCCCAAACCAAACGGTCAATTTAAACTCTCATTTTTCTTACAAAGCTCAATGTTCGTTAGTTAAATATTTTTGTTTTTTGAATACCCAACAAAATACGAAAGAGAATATTTAAAGGAGCTGAGCTGTTCCCGTGGCTGTAATGATGAGTGGGTTTAAAATTAGGGGACATCTGACACAACCCCTCCCCTCCGGCGCCCTTAAAACCTGGATCTTAACCCAATACGATTGTTCGCCATTAAGTCAAGTTTAGTTTTACTTTATTATTATTTTGTCTACATAATATGCACACACATGATCATTCAGTAAAGGAGCATGCATAGATTCACTTATAATTTGAATTTTGATGGCTTGGGATTTGAGACTTTCAACATCTTCTTCCATTGAGTTACTAATCTCTGTGATTAAGATTTAATGTATCAAGACAAAGGAAGTAGATGTTTAACAGTATTTAACATAGAGTAGAGATTTGAATACAGTAGGAATTGCACTAGAGACAGGAGATAGAAAAGGGAATTGGAATTGGATCCACAGTGGGACAGAGGCTAAAGTGACAGGACCAAAATATGAAGCCATTCAAAAAGTCCCCTTCACTCTCAGGACTCCGCTCCTTGTCCTTTGCCTGGCCCATGCCCATGCCCATTGTAGGAGCTGGCGATATTCATATATGTATATGCAACCATCCACATCATATTAAGTGCCTAACCCAGTTGAATTGGATCCACAGTGGGACAGAGGCTAAAGTGACAAGACCTCTGAACCAAAAAATGAAGCCATTCAAAAATTCCCCTTCACTCTCAAGACTCCGCTCCTTCTTTTGCCTGGCCCATGCCCATTGTAGGAGCTGGTAGTTAAGTAATATTCATGCATCCATCCGATTCGACATCATATTAATGCCTATCCCAATTTTTTTTTTATGTAAAGTTAGTTTAAATTTTGAAAAATGGAAATTAAACAAATTAAAAATGGTACGGACATTCTCTAAAATTACTTATGTTATTATCCATATAAAAAATTTAGTTGGATATATTTTCATTTATGTTTTATATGGTTTAAAATTATATAATAATTAATATATTATACTTTACATATTGTTTAATATAATTTAAATAATTTTATATACATAAATAATTTTATTACAAAATAAAATATAATTAAATTTAATAATTTTATTTTTATTTTTATGTTACCAGACAGTCTACTGTGTTAAGTTTTTTTTAAAAAGTTGTTTTTTAATTGTTAGTTAAACAATCAGTTCGTTTTTGAGAAAAATTCTTTAAAAAAACTTCTATTAACAAAAATTTTATTATAAAAAACTTTACTGATATAAGCGAATCCAAACAGACACTAAGTCCTAATTTGGATTGTTTAGACTTATCTCAGGTTAATTCTTCTGTAAAAAACAACATCATTGTCCTTAAAAAAGTTACACTTAGAATTAATCTAAGCCAAATTTAACTCATAAATTGACCATTAAATGTCCCTAAATTTAAGCCCATCAGTCACTCTATTATCATCCCTAACAAACAAAGGTGCAGTGTCCCAAGGATTTGTGAAACCTGTATGTTAATGTCTCCATGTAACGTGACAGTTTGTGTCATAAGATCTCATTCAAAAAACCTTCAACTTCCTAGTGACCAAAACAAATTAGACTTTTGTGGATTACGTTCAATTGGGGTTATGTTTACGTAATAAACATATAATTTAAAATACTTTTGAGTTTTGATTAGCAATAAACGAGGCTTCGAGATCAACAATCGGCGCTGAGGAGCCAAAAATCAAGCGGCCCTCGTGCTCCTTGGACAGCTTAGAATAATAGAGTAGGCCCGCGCATCTCTCTCTTTGTCTCTATCTATTCAAATTATTTATTATAAACTGCCTGCCCCCATTGGCATTGGCCATTAGCTAGCATTGCTCCGTCTCTGAGCCTCTGTGCGTGCAGAGAGGAAAGCAGAGTTTTCTAATCTACTCTTCCAAATTACTGTTCTGGACTCCTGCAGGTTGGTTGGTTGGTTTCGTATTTACTTCCCTTTCCATTCTTGCATTTACTCTCTCCTCTTCCCCCATTTATCCCAGCTGCGTGTGATACTGTTTGTTTGTTGTCTTGTATTTTAGTTATTGGGTGTTACAAACTTCAAATTTGGATTTTTGCTGGTTGCAGGAAGGGACAGGAGAGATATATAAGCGCACCCACTTGAAGTCCATAGTCTAATGTACTTCATGTCATTTGTAGACAGCAGCTTCGCAGAATCAAGTGCCTCGACAGGTTCTTTCAAGGTTTGTTAAATATCTGTTATGATCTCATGATGTTTTCTCTCTTTTCTACATTTCAAAGCAGCTGCTTCTGCATCCCATTTCATACTCATCGTTTCCTGAGAACACAATATCACCAACAAGTTTCTCTTCTTTGTCAAAATGATTAGACTTTACAGCTCTCTCTCTCCCTCCTTTTTCTTAATTATGACACTTGACATTGTTTTGCTTTCATTTTCGAACTTCAAAGCACAGTTTTTTCCCCTCTTCCTGTGCGGTGGTTCTCGAGAAATACATTTACTGGAACTTAAAATGCAATGAAATTTCAGTGCTGATTTATTTTTTAAGATCTTAAATTGATTTAACCTGAAAAGATATCCCAATTTGTCCTCTCTTGTTTGGTTACTTTTCAAGCGCTACTTTTGGTCACTTTGCGGTTTGAGATCAGAGGTGAAAAGTATATAAGGAATCTACCCAAAGTTTTATTATATGGTAGTGCCCTTTTGATATCGAATCCGAAATATATTCAACACTGTTCTTTTTTCTGTTTCTTTTTCACTTTCTCCTATTTCTCTAAGTTCCATCCTCCTAGAGATTTGAACTTTACTTCCGCTTTTCATTATGCCTATGACGCCAACTGCCTTTATCTTGATCAGCCTTTCGTATAAGATTTGATACTGCTCGAAATTCATTCTTTTGTATCATTTGCTCTCGTCTCTCCCACTCAGATTGATCAATATGTTTGTTTCATTTTTTGAGTCAAATTTTACTTTGAACTGATCTGTCAGTTCGGCTTTAAATATTATTGATCTCAATCTGAGACCTTTTGACACAGTAATCGAGCTGATATATATCAAGGGACTCGTATTGTTTATTATTCTGAGTAAAGTTTGTATCTTTATTTCCAGTTGATTTATGAAAGTGGGTCATTCTTGAACGATATATTAGTCTATTTGTTTACTTGAAGACCAAAAGGGAAGCTTTTTTACTAAATTTAAAAAAATGTGTAAGTTGTGTGCTGTGATGTAGGGGCAAGGTTTTGGCATTCTCATTCAAAGGAACTGATATTTCCAGTAATCTCTGCAACGATTGAATAGATTATTGTCAAAGAAAAAGATGATGATGATGGGTAGAAGGTTGGCTTGTTGCACCAGGGACAGAGAGACTAGCATTGATTTTGATGAACAAGAGAGTAAGATCTACTGTTATCATTTTCTTGTGCTATTGTTTGGGTGAGTTTTATGTTAAATAATTAAATCCCTTTGATTGATGCAGTTCATTCTTTTTAGTTAAATAATTAAATCCCTGTGATTGATGCAGTTCATTCTTTTTATAAAACTTGCAAAACAATGTTGTTTGTAATCTAACAAGCACCCACCACATGGAGTGGTCCATTTTGCAAATGTACAAATTTGACTTGTTTCCTCAGATATAAATTTCCTTCATTTGTTTAACAGTAACGTGTTCTAGTTCTTGGGTCATCAGGTTGGTTGGTCAAAGTAAGAGATGAGGTAGGGCCCATAACGTGTCAGGTAACCGGTGGGATATCTCAGAGTCCTTAAAGAGAGTGGTAGCCATTAAAATGCGTCAATGGTGCCCTCTAAGTAATTCTGGGCACAACATTTATGGTGTCTTAAGAAGAGTGATGACTCTGCATGGCTTTTCCCTCCATTGTTTGAAAAATCTTGTGTATATGTGTTTGCCATTAATATTTTTAGGGCCTAATAACAAGTGGTGCAGTGGGGACTGTGGACTACCAAAACTTGAAATTCCCCGTGATCATGGATATATTTTATAGTCTAATTAGGCTCCCTTTTTCTAGGTGGGACCAACAAATGGGCCATTGACATGCTAAGCACATGGGGTTTTATCTTATATGTTCAACCTTTTCTTTTGTATGTGCATCATGTATCATTCAGAGACGGTAAAGTTGAAATCACAGATCATGGGCCTATGCCATTATATAATGTGTGACACAGAAAGATCACTGTACCAGACACCCCACTGAGTGCTTAATAATTGTATTACTATAGTTTCTGCGGTTGATGCAAAAGTGGGGAACATTGTGTGGTTGTATTTTTTATTTGATTTGACCTCAAATGGAGTTACTAACTGGAGACCCAAATTTCGTTATGTAAAGGACTTTTGGTCCACACACACCATGGAAGTCCTCTCTAGTCATTGTTAAGTGTGTGAACGTTTTAACAACCTTTAGAGACTGCCTGTCCACAGTCGCTTGGTATCTAAGGAAGACAAATCATGTCAAGTTTTGTAGCAACTTCTTCCAAGGGCACAAGAATAGGCCTATTCTTGAAGGAAACTTCCTTCTCATCTTGTGGTCCTGTCATAATCATGCACAAGGAAACTTGTCTTTCCTATATGTACCTATGTTCTCTATAGAATCTGAAAAGAAAGTCTTATTGCCTAAATATCATAGACATGTTTAGATTTCATGGAATCACGATACAATGGTGCATTTGCAAAAGAGAAAAAGATCTAGTTTGTTTATATTAAGCGTCTGAAACAGGTTACATATACTTATCCCGACTGTGGTGTCAGAATATGAGAACTTGATTTTAGGGTTTGAGAGAGTATTATATATGTCTTGTAAATGACTTCTAATATCAATGTTTGTTTGCAAGTACTTGCAACTTATTAGACAATAATGACCAAGAGAAACTGGTGGCTGCTACACTTCCATGAGAGAAGCTTATTGGATTATAGCTGCTAAATGTGGGGCGGTTTAGATCAAGTATTAAGAAACATTTCCTTATGAAGGGAGCTTGTTTTTCAAATCATAGGCTTAATCAAGAGGCTGAGTCTAATGAGGATTTAAGGTAAACAAAATATGAGGTAATGCACATGTACTGAAAATATAATAAAATGAAAAGAGAACGTTATGCATCTATTTATGATATTGAACAGTACAAAGGTCATGAACTTCTTGTGATCATCTCACCCTTTGATAAATTTTAAGTTGATGCAAGAACTCTTATGTGGTCTAAGTCTTTCCATTGTTTTAATTACAAGGTTTTGTGATGTTATGTAGTTGTATACACCCAATTAACATGAGAAGGTTTTTTAATTTTGCTTCATATACATAATGTTTTTGATCATTGTTTGTGAGAGTGAAAAACTTCCATGAGACCACTGCAACTTGTAACTGACAATTACAGGAATCATGAGTTATAATGGACTTGAGACTTGCATTATAAACAATCAGTCGTATGAAAATGAAAGTGGTACGAGCAGAGGAGATGGATGCATAAGTGACTCGTTGGATGATGATGAATCAAGCTGTTCTTCTAGCAAAGATGCTTTTGGATCATTTTCTTCTAAATGGTTGACGATGAAGAATGATGAAAGTTTGGATGAATGGGACCTTTCAGCAAGCCCCCAACATTTTTATGTGAAAGAGAAGCCAGCTTATGCCATTCACTATTCTGACAAGGAAATAATGAAGGAAAAATTTGCTAGACTCTTACTGGGTGATGATATTACAGGAGGGCGTAAAGGCATCACTACTGCATTAGCATTATCCAAAGCGATAACAAATCTTGCAGGTATACTGTAAACATTTTTCTGTGTTGAAACTTCAATTGCTCTTACTTTCTTTGATTTTTGGGATGAGTTTTCCATCCCAATTGGCCATGAATTTTCAGTTCTTAATCAATTGTTAATGGTTGTTAAATATTAATCTTGTCCTCCATATTTTCTCATAAAGCTTTTGATGTTCATATTACTTCAAAGTATGCCAAAACAATTTTCTTGCTGATATTTCATTCATTTTGCAAGTAGATTTCTATGGTCATTTCTTCTAACTCTTAAAAGGATTTTCTTTTTTTCTTTTTTTTTTGATGAAATTTAGCATCTGTATTTGGGGAGTTGTGGAAGCTAGAGCCATTGAATGAGGAAAGAAAGAATAAATGGAGAAGAGAGATGGACTGGTTGCTGTCTCCTGCAAACTATATGGTGGAGTTAGTTCCTGCCAAGCAAAATGGTGCTAATGGCCGGACCTTGGAGGTACTCTTTATTTATTGCGACACAGTAGAGTAAACTTTAGGTTTTTTATATGGATCGGAAAGCTCATAGTTAATTGCTGTATTGAGGCAGATAATGACTCCAAAAGCCCGTTCAGACATCCACATGAATCTTCCAGCACTTCAGAAGTTGGACTCTATGCTAATTGTGGGCGATCTCTTCACTCATACAATTTAATTATTAGTCATTGATTTGCCATCATATTCACTGCTTCAGATTCGTTTATCTTTACAGGAGACACTGGATTCTATGGTTGATACCGAGTTTTGGTACTCGGAAGTAGGAACTCGGGCAGAAGGAAAAAGCAAGAGCGCAAAGCAGAGCAAGAAATGGTGGCTACCACAGCCTCAAGTACCCAGAGCTGGGCTTTCTGAACTGGAAAGAAAGAAATTGCTCCATCAGATCCAGATGGTTTATCAAATATTCAAAGCGGCCAAAGCCATCAATGAACATGTTTTGCTTGAAATGCCTGTGCCAGACATTATTAGGGATGCACTTCCCAGAGTAAGCGTACTTTCTCTAAAGTAGCACTCTTAACTGCATAAATCTGAATGCATTTTCTCAACAGACCTTTATTGCTCTGTAAACCTCTATGTCCTCCACTTTGTTCGTTAGCTGATAAAGGGCCTGTGTTACTTTATTATATCATTTAGTTTAATTCACTTGTGATTTATCTTAGACTTAGGCCAGCACATTATTGCTGCGGTTGGGTTTTATATATGCTGGTGGTGAAATAGTTCAGCTGTTTAAAATGAAATGAAGCATTGATTTAGAAATTTTTTTCTTGAGAAATTGGTGGATATTTGGAAGATACCTTTGTTCACTGATTAACTAAACAATAATGATAGACGAGATTAAGTTTTAGATTCAGATACTTCTAGATGAACAGTCTTGTGACGTGTCTTGCTTTTTCTTCTGTCAATTTTTACAGTCTGGCAAGTTGAATCTTGGTGAGAACCTGTACAAAGCCTTGACTGCAGGCTCGAGCACAGCAGAGGAAATGCTAAATTCTCTTAGATTGAAATCTGAAAACAGTGCCTTAGAGGTCTTTAACAAGCTGGAATCTGCAATGTTTGTGTGGAAAGAAAGAATTACAGCACAAACAAGCGGTAGATCTCCTGTTCGGACTTCATGGTCACCTGTTCGGACATCATGGTCTTTTGTGAAAGACCCGTTGTCAGAGATTGACAAGTCAGAATCTTTAATAGACCGAGGAGAAGCCCTTATGAGGCAGCTGAAGATGAGATATCCAAACCTTTCTCAATCATTTTTTGATATCGTAAAAATCCAATATGGAAAGGTGAGTGAAAATTGAGTCTCTTCTTCTTTTTTTGCATTGATTCATAGAATATTGCAAGTTAAATCATCGATGCATAAAATTTCGCTTCATATGATTTGGAATAATTTCGTGTGTTTATTTCATTAGGATGTGGGGCATTCGATCTTGGAAGCCTATTCCCGAGTTCTTGGAAACTTATCTTACAGCATATTGTCTAGGATGGGAGACATTGTGAAACAAGATATTGTGAGCAATCCTAATTCCCCTGTGGCAACTGCTTACTTTCCAGGAAAAGACATAGCTTTGAATCAGGAAAAGCTGCAGCAAATTCGGCATTCACTTACTGATCAAATGAACAAGGTTGATGGAAAGGATCAACAATTTAATGCTTCTGAATGGGAATTTTCGGACACTGAGGGCAGGGAAATCTCTGTGAATTCTACACCTAGTCGAAGTCGCGTATGGTGCATTAGTAGAGAGGCTTGTATTGGTGTGTCTCCCATTGATTCACCATGATAGAAAGGAGTTTAACATCAGGCCTTGTAAATGGCATTATTATGCGGCTCAGGAATCTAAAGAAATGAATATCAGCTTTTACCTAAAGAAATTAATATCAGCTTTTACCTCTCATGAGCTTAATTTTGATTATAGCTTGTTGCCTATGTATATTGCAAACGAAGATAAGAGCAACCCAATTGCTTGGTCGTGATCATTTATGATCATCTGTAGAAGTTTACGATCATCTGTACAACAAGGGCATGCTCTGCTATACTCTAAATCATTTAAAGCTTTCATGCTCTCTACATCTCTGTACTCGGAATAATGCTTTTCTATTTCAAAAGTTTTACTTACATAAGAAAACCATTTTGGAAAATATCAAATAACAATGCTCAATGCAAATATTAGATTGGGTAGCATGGAGAAAATGTTTCACATATGAAAGGACAGATTTTACATCAGATTTTGATGTCTGTGAATACCTTAGAAGCACAGATGCGGACACGTGACACGACACGGACACGGACACGAGGATACACCAATTTCTAAAATTTGGTGGACACGGACACGACATATATATATATTATAAAATTTAAAATTAAGAAAAAAAATCAGAATTCATAATATAATATAGATTGATTGATGTGTTTCAAGACCTACAACACCTTAATAGTTCATACATATTTGGTACTTTATAAACTGCTCTAAAAAAACATGAAGCATATATTCTATAGAGCATATATTCCATAAAGCAATATCCAAGCGGTCTTCATATGTGTCTGAGTTGTGTTCACTGCGTATCAGTGGGTGTTCGATACAGACAAGTGTCCGACACGCAGACACGACTCCATTTTGCCGTATCGGTGCTACATAGGTGAATACTAGTTCTGCAGAGCATCATAAATTAGGGAATTGAAGCAGTTGGCTGGAACAAAACAAACATTGTCGAAGGTTCAAGGACCTTCCTTTGTCATATACTATACCCTCATTGCATGTAAGACGGGCATCTGCTGCACTAATCATTATAAGCATACATCATATACCAATCCTTATAAGTGAAGAAACGTGATCATTAAGGTTGGTCTGTACTCTGTCCGTAATACACCAAATGTTGTAGCAGTTCATAGAACTTTTTCTTCATTACGTTTTGACGACTACCTCCAAACACTAATCACCCCTCTCCCATTACCAGGAAAACATTCCGTTAGGAAGCTCAGCATTGCTCGCACCTCTGTCCTTGTGAAGATTTTTCCCTTTGCTGTGAATAAAGGTAACTCGTAGGATCGAACAGGCTTGCACGTACAAGAACAGAACAAAATTGGTTTGCCTTCATCGTTTTCCATACCAAACATATTTACAACTCCTTGACTTCTTTGTGGGAATAAATTGTTTCCAAGATACCCGCTTGGGACATGCCGAATACGCGTACAGAACCATCTAGTGAAGAGCTTAACGGAGCACGAGCCCAATAGAGAAGACAAGTCACTGTATCTTCATGTCCAACAAGCGTCTCCAAGCACGCAAACTTTTCAGGATCCCAAATTCTGATTCTACCGTCCGTTGAACCTGAGAATAACTTTCCCGCTCCTACTGTCAAGCACACAACTGGTTCGGTGTGTCCTTGGAGAGTTGCGACTTTGTTAAAAACACTCTAAATTGAAGTTTCATGCGTATATTGAACCGTCCTTCGCTCCTGCAAACAATGTGTCGTTGAGCTTGTCCTGCTGTATCAAGACAGAACTCCTTGTCTAGACAACCATCCGCTACATCTTCCGCGCTTTGACCATATTTGGCATGCCAACATGAACTATAGGATCAAGTCCTCTTTTTTAGGGTATTGTACACCATAGCCATGTGCATTAGAGAGGAATAGTATACCTACATTATATATATAGTGTATCCAAGTACATTCCTTTATCCGTGCAAGTTTTCCTTTATGTATTGGAAACATATATTGCATGCATTTCTTTATGCATAGGACTCGTAATTATAGGTTTTCTTGTATGCATCAGGTGGGACTATGTCAAAACCATGGGAGAGCGATAAAAGCAGAGGAAGAGTAGGAGAGAAAGTTCTCTCTGTTTTTCATATATGTGTAAAGGAAGACGCTGTACACGGTTTTATACAAGTGAAGGAAAAAGAAAAAAACAAATCGTAAGAATCGTAACTAACTGTCCTTTCACTGTACAGGCTGTGCAGGGTGGCTGTGCATTTGCGTTGATGCGCCTGTGTTTGTTGTGGCAGGTGTTGTGGCAGATTCCGACACCCCCTCCACAAGTTGGGCCGTGTCAACGAGACCTAACTTGCGAATAAGGTGAGAAAAAATCGGAATAGCCAAAGGCTTAGTGAATGGATCGGCAAGCTGGAGCTTGGATGGAATGTGAGAAGTGTTGAGAAAACCTTCTTTAACGGCATCACGGACGAGATGGCAATCAATGTCAAGGTGTTTGGTCCGCTCGTGAAAGACCGGATTCTCCGAAATGTGGATGGCAGCTGTGTTGTCGCATTTTAAGGGAATGGGTAAGGGAAGTTGTAGTTGCAGATCACGGCAGAGATAAGTAAGCCAGCGAAGTTCGCAGAGGGTACTGGTCATGCTGCGGTACTCGGCTTCGGCAGAGGAGCGGCTGACGGTGCTTTGTTTTTTGGTCTTCCATGAGATTAAGGAGTTACCAAGGAAGACACAATAACCAGTGAGAGAGCGGCGAGAGAAGGTGCACCCCGCCCAATCTGCGTCAGAATATGCGTGGAGTTGCAATGCACCGAGTTGGCGTGGATAGAGTAATCCTTGAGAGGGTGAACCCTTGAGATATCGCAAAACATGAACTAAAGCATGCCAATGTTGCTGTCGTGGTGCATGAGTAAATTGGCTTAATTGTTGAACGGTGAAGGTAATGTCTGGTCGGGTGAAGTTGAGATATAGGAGCTGGCCAATGATGCGGCGATAACGTTCTGGAGTAGGTAATAAAGCTCCATCGTCCATTGTCAACTTTGTACCTTGAGGCATAGGGACGGTGGATGGTTTAAGATCAGGGAGATTGGCATCCATAAGAATATCAGAGATATATTTCCGCTGCGAGAGGAGCATGCCGTCGGGTAGGGTGAGGACTTCGACACCAATAAAATACTTCACAGGCCCCATGTCTTTAATAGTAAATTCATGGTGGAGGAAATTCTTCACAGCAGTGATCAATGATTCAGAGGGGCCAGCAAGTAACACATCATCCACGTAAATCAACAAAGCAATAAAGGTTGGACTGGTTCCTTTAGTAAAGAGGCAAGCATCGGAAGTGGACTGGAGGAAGCCAAATTTTGTTAACTTGGTGGTGATTTCGCGATTCCATTGGCGCCCAGCCTGCTTGAGTCCATACAAGGACTTATGAAGTTTTAGAACTTGGCCAGGTAAAATGTCGTGGTATCCAGGAGGTGGGTGCAAGTAGAGTTCCTCGTCGATGTGCCCGTGCAAGTAGGCATTGTTTATGTCACAATGGTGGACGAGCCAGTTAGAGGATATTGCGACGGCAAGGAGTAGTCGGACCGAAGTGATCTTGGCAACAGGGGAGAAAACTGCAGAATAGTCGATCCCCGCGGTTTGACTGAAGCCTCTAACCACTAATCGGGCTTTGCGTCTGTCCACAGAACCGTCGGAGTGACGTTTTATTTTAAAAACCCATTTGGTTGATAAAGCCTTTTACACGTGGTATCTGGTAGGGTCGGTATGATTAAGCTCGAGGCGCCGAGTTCGACTTCCATCGGTGCGATCCATAAAGGATCCTTACTAGCACTGTCGTAAGACAGCGGTTCATAGGCAGCAGAAACATTAGCAAGGAAAGAAGTGTAAGAGTCAGGAAGAGGAGGTACCTGGACTGAGGATGTGGTGGCATGAGACGTAGGAGGAGATGTGGCGTGGACAGAGGACACGTAGTCATCAAGGTAAGGTGGTCGAAATTTGGGTCTGGTACTGATGCGTGGTGGCTGATCAGCGATGGTAGGTGAAGAAGGTGGGTCAGTGTTGGTATGGGTTTGAGAATAGGAGGGTGTGGTTGGAGTTGAGCCAGATGGTGTATGAGGATTGGAGGGTAATAAAGGGGTATGAGCAGTGGGGTCTGATGTTGGCATAGTGGGAGAAATAGGAGGGTAGTCAATATCATGGTCTGGAAAGTGGGTCTGTTGGTCAAAGTGGATATAAATCTGTTGTTTGGGTGAAGGTGGGGTTGGGTTGGTGTGTGGTAAGAATTTGGTTTCGCAGAAGACAACATCTCTATTGATGAAGATGCTTTTAGATGTTAAGTCTTGGATCTTGTAACCTTGCTTGTCAGACGCGTATCCAAGAAAGATACACTTGGTAGCTCTGGGTTCTAACTTTTCTTTATGAGGTTTGGTATTTGTGGCAAAACAGAGGCACCCAAAAACTTTCATGTGATCATACGTGGGGGTTTTGTGGTATAATTTTTCATAAGGAGAGAGCCAGGATAAGACTTTGGTGGGTAGTCGGTTGATGATATAGGTGGAGGTTAATAAGGCTTCCCCCCAATAATGTTTGGGTAATTTTGATTGGTATAAGAGGGCTCGGGTAATTTGTAGCAAGTGTTTGTGTTTTCGTTCCACAACCCCGTTTTGTTGAGGTGTATAAACACATGTTTTTTGGTGAGTTATTCCTTTAGATTTGAGGTACTCGCGACACGAAGTATTTACAAACTCACTTCCATTATCAGTTTTTATTGCAAGGATGGGGGTGGAGAATTGCTTTTCAATCATGGTTATAAAATCAATTAAGACACTTGGAGTTTGAGATTTTGCTTTTATCAAGATGGTCCATGTGGCCCGGGTAAAGTCATCTACGAAGGTAATGAAGTATTCAGACCCATCTAAATTTGGTATGCTATAAGGGCCCCAGAGGTCTATGTGTAACAATTCAAAAGGTCTTCGGGTATGTATGGGATGTGATTTAAAAGGTTTTCTAGTTTGTTTGGCAAGGGGGCAGATATCGCAAAAAGGTTTGAACTTAGGATTTTTTATACCAGAAATATGCATAATTGTTTTCTTGGATACGTGTCCCAAGCGTAAATGCCAAATGTCAACATCACTGGTTACATTACGAGCAACATAATTGTTTAAGTAAAAACGCAACGAAGGACCTTTTAATGTTTTGGCTGGTAGGAAGTGTTGTGGCGTGAGTTTGTAGATGCCAGCCTCCTCCTCGCAAATGGCCACCACATAATCAGTCCATGGGTCCTGCAAATATAATTTATCAGAAATGAAGATAGCTGCCAGGTTGTTTTGTGATGCTAACTTGTGTACAGATAATAAATTATGATGGAATGTTGGCATATGTAGGACGTTGTTGAGGATGACTTCTGAGTTCAGGGGAACGCTACCCATGGTAGTCACAGGTTTGGTATTTCCATCAGGAAGAGTTACAGAACCAAACAAACCAGAAGATGTTATGTGGGAGTAATGGTTTATATTTGAACACATGTGGGCAGATGCCCCTGAGTCTACTATCCATGAACCTGTAGCATTCGAGGCAGTATTCGACTCATGTACAGAAAATTTCTTACCTGCAAAGTTGCTAAAAGCAACGTGGTTGGTTTCTACGTTACCTTTACCTCTCATGCACTTCATTAATTCATTTACTTGTTGGACAAGCACGTTGATATCCACCTCTTTTTCAGTTGATTCTGTACTCACTGGTCTATGTTCAACAGGTGTCTCCATCACAGTAGCAGCAAAGTGACCCTTCTCTCTAGCCCGTTTTTCCTTTAGTTCTTTAAACCAATCTGGTATGCCGTGCAGTTTGAAGCAGGTATCGATGGTGTGTCCCCTTTCGTGACAATGGTCACAGTATTTGTCTTCTTTTCTTGAGTTAAATTTCCTCTTGTAGTTGCTTGTATTTCCAGTGTCTCTACCTTCAACTTTCTTGTAACTGCCTTGCTTAGCCATTAACGCAATATTCATGTTGTCTCCTTCTCCACGGTGTTGAGATATACTTTTCTGCCTTTCTATCGTCAGAATCATGGAGTAGGCTCTACTCACAAGTGGTAGCGGGTCATTTAGCATAATCTGTCCAACCACATGGCTATAATCTTCCCTTAATCCCATCAGAAACTGAACAAGCTTTATATTATTCTCCACTGACCTGTTCTTATCGTTGGCTTCGCAGGCACATCTCGCAAAAGGCATTAGACAATTCAAATCATCCCATAGCTTTTTTAACTTTGTGAAATATGTCGTTACCGACCCATTTCCCTGCCTCAGATTTCCTATTTCTTGCATGAGTTGATAAATATGTGGCCCATCACTCTCCCCGTATCTAAATTTTAATTCCTCCCACAAGTCTCTAGCAGACGTGACTACTAGAAAGGAATCAGCGATTTCTTTACTAATTGAGTTTAAGATCCAGGAGGTTACCATTTTATCTGCAGTGCGCCATTTTCGGAGGAGTGATGGGTTGTTCTCTGGTTTGTTTATGTCACCATTTACGAATCCTATCTTGTCTTTTGCTCCCAAAGCAATACTCATGGATCGGCTCCACGACAGGTAATTATTTCCATCAAGCAATGATGTCACCAAGATGCTTCCTGGGTTTTCAGATGCTGCGATGGAGTAGGAGTCAAGCCCAGCATCATCTTCGAGTGTGTGGATGTCACTGTCATTCTCATCGTGTTGAGACATGTTGTAAGTAGCGTTAATAAATCAAAGGTATAGCCTGCTCTGATACCATGTCAAAACCATGGGAGAGCGATAAAAGCAGAGGAAGAGTAGGAGAGAAAGTTCTCTCTGTTTTTCATATATGTGTAAAGGAAGACGCTGTACACGGTTTTATACAAGTGAAGGAAAAAGAAAAAAACAAATCGTAAGAATCGTAACTAACTGTCCTTTCACTGTACAGGCTGTGCAGGGTGGCTGTGCATTTGCGTTGATGCGCCTGTGTTTGTTGTGGCAGGTGTTGTGGCAGATTCCGACAACTATCACTAAGAATTACCTAACCCCAAAGATTATTTTAGAATCATTGGCAGCATATCTATCCAAAATATGCTGACTCTTTCTATTGTCCTCACTCCTCGGTAAAAAGCTACAGGGAGTTACATAGGTTTGTGTTATCTTGTTCAAATTTGTTTTTTCTATGTTCTTACCTGAACTACACGATACTTGGCAAGTGCGTACAATAAAAAATTGGCAGTGAAAGTTGATAATTTACGTACATATATTTGCGACTATAAGGATTGAGATCGAGCTGAGCCTTTCTTGGCCTTCTCTTTCTCAAGCAAGTAGTACCTTTCAGCTTCAGGAACCGCCAAAATGATTGCTTGCAGCTCTGTGTTCAACTCCTCAATCTATCATTTGTAAACATGCCTAGAAAGACACTGTTGATGGTTTCCCAGCTTTCAATCAATGGTAAAGCAATAATTACTATAGACCCAACTGTTCCCCAAGCTATTGCAATCACAGCCCAGAATGTGAAGTAGCCCTTGATAAATTCACCTACAATTACAAGCAAAGATCTAGTCAACATTATTGACACACCACTGCAACCATATGATAACTTATGACTCTCTTTGTCGTTACATACACAACATCTGAAAAGGTTTTAAACCCCTGGAATCTTTAAAAGACTTTTAAACTTTTGTTAACAAAGATAGGGTGATTGCATTTACCTGCAGGAAGAGTCAGGAGAGGCCATAAAACAACAATCAAAACAGTGAAGCCAACACCCCATTTAACAATCCAGGATTTTGCTTTCAAGAGTTTTTCTTCCTTGAACTCATCTTCTGGTAGCTCAATCTTTTCCTTTTCAACCATTGTGATCTGCTTGGTGGTATCCCATTCGTAGTTATGAGGCCACCTAATACTGCATACAGCATGAATGGCTCCTCCAGTAAGGATGGAGACAAGGTTCCCAGCAAGCATTGGTGCATTTCTGCCAGTCGTGTCAAGACTAATCCGTCCATACTCAACTTTTGTAACCGATAACCAACTTATAATCCCAAGAGCACAACCAGTAGTTGCTCCAAGAATGGCACCTACAGCATTTGCTTTCTTCCACAGAAGCATAAAAGAAATTGGAAGAACAGCTGAACCAATAAGCACTCCCATTGCAAGATACATCCATCCCAATGACACCCCAGCTTTGTTAAGAATTACTGCTAATAATCCCATGAAACATCCAAATCCTAGGACAATATCCCTTGACACGTTGAGGATTTTCTTACCACTCGCATCTGGATCTATGTAAGTGCGATATATGCCATAAGTGCATAATGATGATACTGCAATCAGCTCAGAGGATCCAACAGATGTCACAGCCCTGATCATTAAACAGACGTCCAAGTATAAACAGATGTCAAAAGTTAAATGTTACCGTATCGATAGGTAAAGATGGTACTTTAAACTGGAGTTCTGAGGAGTTAAAAATTCAGATCATTCCAACATTTTATATATCCTTTTATAAATGAAGATCAGTTTTTTTATGGATGGAACTGTTCTGTCACTCAACTTTAGATGTTAGAATGAGTGACAATTAAGAGTATGAGATGAGTGCAGAATTGTCTAAAGCATTAAAAAATCTACAGACAAAGAATTGGACGTTATTAACTTAATAATTCCATACTCCTCAAAGTAGATAGAATTTGAAAGATAAATCTGCAGATGGCTTGTTAGACTGACCTTTTCTATCATATATATGATTATCTCAAGAGAATGATTTTTATTCTATAATGTGAGGAGAATGATTTTTATTCTATAATGTGAGGTTACAATATGATTAGTATGGCTATATATGGTTTAATTTGTAAACAAACTGCATAGTTTATGAATTTTAGTCATAAATTCAAGTTTACTGAGCTAGCATAAAAAGAAGCTTACATAAAAAGCATAGTCAGTAGAAGAATTGATCCTCCCTTCCCCATCAGGGCTATAGCAGTGGCACGAGGAACAAGGCCATGACTTGCCTCAGTCTCTGTTATTGGTAAATCAAGTGCAAGTGCTCCTAGACCCAAAGCTGTTGCCAATGAGAATGGCACAGCAAACCACACAAGCCCAGCCAGTAAGTAGCCCTTATGGGTTGATGATGGTCTTGCGGCTATAGCACTCATCCAATATCCCTAAACAAATCAATGTCAGTGAAAAAGAAACAAAAAAAATACAGGCGCATGAACGAGAGAAAAGGAATGTAATTAGTTCTTAATAACAATAAGGAGATGCATTATGCTAAGCTTACATTGTCAACAAAAACAGTGCCGAAGTTGCCAATAACATTTGTAACCCCATAAGCAAGCCCACCTGAACTCAGCATCGACAGGTAAGACCCTTTGTAATTTCCGCTAACAGGACCACAGAATTGTCCTTTATGCAGGCATATTCTTGATTTACTTGCTACCTCGTTAAGGTGATTGTATACAAGGCTGGGACTTCCAAGCTTACTACTTGCTGTGTAAAGTAGGTACACGAAGATAACTAGCACCGCATGTACTAAAACATAAAATGGTTATACAGATGAGCAGAAGTATGTCAGTCAGAAAATATCAGTAGTGTTAAGATAAAATGCCGTCGGATCGGATACAGATAGAATTTAATAACCCGAAAAGTAGTAACGAAAATAGAGGTAGTCAAAATAAATGGGACGAATCTGAATTTACGTGGTTGATTAATGTGACCTACGTCGCGTAGGAGACAATCGGAGATATTTCACTATGAGAGAATAACAGGAGATTACAAAGTGTCACTCTAGAATTTTCTCTCTACCCAATGAATCCCAAATGTAGCTAGTACCATTACAGAGTTTTCAAAATTGTTTCCCACACTCTTTCTCTCTTCTATTTTGGGTGTCCTAAAGATGCAAAAGATGCATCTATTTATAATGCAATCACCTAAATCTTAGTCAAAAAAATAGGCTAACCATATAGCTTATTTTCAAGTACACCTACATGTAGCCTACAAGACTTGCCGAAATTTGCTCACAATTGTCAACCAGCAATAATTGACTTTCTTGTATGCATGAATGGAGAGCTGCATTAATAGACTTCTAGCCACCAATCAAAGCCTTCTTCTTTGACAAGGCAACCAAGTGGAGGGGCCAATTCACATGCAACAAATCTCCATCTTGAATTGGTCCCGAACAATTAGTGATCTGCTCCACCTTCTCCGACAATGCCCCAAAAGGGCTATATCACCAACTATAGACGCCAATCAAGTTCAATCACTGCTTGAACTTGTAAACTGGAAGAACCTTCGTAAATATGTCAGCAAGATTGTTCTTAGTGTTAATCTTCTGAATAAGGACCTTCTTCTCAGCAATAGTATCCCGAATGAAATGATACTTCACATCAATATTGTAACATCCCACCCTCAATTGGAAGGGTATAATAGTAAATTGGCATAGGATGTGCTAGATTGGGATTTCATGGGACTGCTCATGCATAATAGGATTACTACATAGTCACAATTGTGCACATGAACTTACTGTACATGCATATATGACATTCTCGGTTTTTGTGCCTAAGACAATTTTATTGGAATTAGCGTGATTTTTGGGTTTGGAAAATTATTCTGAGTGCGCTATAAATTGTTTTCTATTTTAAGAGCTTTTAGGAATTTTTCTGGATTTTTCCGGAGAAAATTTCCAAACCGAAAAAATCACCAATTGGCGAACCGGTCGATTTTTGGTAGCAAAAATTGCTACCCAATGACACTGTCTTATTAGGTATATTATTTTGGGATTGAAATTAGGGTTATTGAAATTGATTGGGTTAATTTTGGACTAGGTTTAATTGATTAAAGTATTAATATGTTGACTTTTCCTCACCATTTGTTTAACTAATCCTATAATGCCACCTTGCCTCCATTTAATGCTTTCTTACCTTTTAATTTCGGTGATGTTGCCTATAAAAAGAATGGAAAGAACTCCTTAATTGCTTAAAAGCTCATCTCATCCGAAAACTACTCCTATTCTCCATATCCATCGATTTTCTTCTTTTTTCATCAAACCTTCCTCCAAACATAAGAGCCTTCATGCCATCAAGTTATGTTCTTCCCATGATGATGATATACATGTGTGATGTTATAAGAAAGTAAAGAAAGTGAGAAATTGGTGTGCCTTGAAGTGGAAAAACTAATTAGGTAAGTTAGTTTAATTAAGTTTTCAATGATGCTTAAGTATGAATTTATGAATCATGGTAGGTAGAAACATCGAATGGGAGTTATGGTATGTTTATTATGATTATTGATGTCTTAAATTGATGACTATAATGGCTTGAATTAATGGGTATAAGGTTAGGGTTAGTTATGAATTGAAAGTAGTATGATAGAAGTGGTTGTAGCTTGAGTGAAATGGCATTTTGATGATGAATTATGCATTTGAATTGAGTAATTTACGTGCTGCAAATTTTTAAGTATTAGTCCTAGTGAATGTATGAATGTTATAAGAACTGATTTGTGTTCATTTAGATGCTTAATGATGTGTTAATGGCATAGGAAATGATAGAAACTAAGGTTGAACCAAAGCTGAAAATTTAGGGTTTTAACCAATTGTACTGTTGTTAGCATAAATAATTGTGTCGGAATGCAAATGAGGTGAGGTTTGTGACCACTTAAACTTTGGGATGTTAGCTACATTTTTGTGTGAAATAAGTGTTGCCCAATATTAGCTTTAAGATGGTGAATTTTTGCATGGAAGGTTACTGCTATTGACTGGAATGAACAGTACCCGAAATCATACCTTAGAGTTTTGCAAATTTTTCTAAATTAATTGAGAAGGACTTAGAACAACTGGACTAAATGAAAGTTGAAGCCTATTAAGTTATCTTTCCAATGCCACTGATTTTACAATTTTTCGATATGTATAGTAGGAGTTATGGACTGATGACTATTGACTGTTTTCATGCATTGAATGAAACCTAGCTGGATTGGCGGATTTACTGTACAATCTGATTTGGAAGAATTTTAGTAATTTTTTTGACTTGAATTGGTTCTAGGGATCTACTGAAGAGTTATAGATGACACATTGATCTTGAAAATGGTATATGGCATGTAATATTTGGAGATCATATGTGGGAGTTATGGAATTTCAAGTTCTGAACCTGCATTAGGATGTTAATTGCTGATCAGGTCAGAAACTTGCACAACAGATTTGAAATTGTTAGAAGTTGAATTGGAGTTTGTTTATTTCATGAAGAATTGAAGTTTGAGGTTTTATCTTTTCAGGGATATAAAATAGTGATTTTTTTGACTTGTGTACAGAGAGTTATGCTTGATAGAAATTTACTGCTCAGATTGAGTGATTTCAGGGACAGCAGCATTGAATGAATTATTTGACCTAGTTAGCAAGAGAATTGAAATTTTGGTTGTACATGAAAGTTTTAGATAACATTGTGAGCTTGATGAGCGTATTTATTGTATAATTTCTGACTGCATAGAATGGAAGTTAGTGAATTTCCAATTACTGTTCTGTTTTAAGAGGTGAGTGTGTGGGCAGTAGGTTCCATGGGATTTTTGACACCCTTCGGGATGAAATTGCTTGTTCGGGGTTAAATGAAACTTGTAAAGGTTTCATTATCTTTCCAACAAGGTATAGTTTGCATTTTTCTGAAATGTGTAGAAAGAGATATGATAGATTGAATTTTGGTTGGAAAACAGAAAAAAGAGAAGGAAATAAGGGCTATTAATTGTTGAATTTTGATTTCTTTCGTGAATAACTTTTCCGTCCGTCGTCCGATTGACCTGATTTTTTAGGCATCGGATTCAGTGAATATTTAATTTCATTTTCTAAGAGATTCGGAATTTTTGGACGGGAAATTGACGTGGGTCCGGGTAAAGGTCTGTTTAATCACTGTTTTGTTTAATTGAGGACCTATAGAGGTCCGAATTGCGCACCGTCAGCGCCAATAGGTTTCTAATTTTTAGACAAATTTTTATAATGGAAAAAAATGGGATTAGGGCCGGGAATTCATGAACATGCATATTTCATCTACATGTGCATCGATCTTAGTTCAATTAAATATTTAGTGACTCGTACCTTCTCGATTCTTATAGAGGCCCAAGTGGGCGTCGTTTGACCGACGGGCAAAAATTCAGACATTAGCTCGGAGTAATAGGTGAGTAACCTAGATGGTTACCTCGATCTACGTGTTCTTGTGACTTATTTGCCTACGGGGATTACTTGGATTACATGATATTGATGTAAATTCTTGCTCATTGGGAATTCTAGGCTGTATGTAATCGTTCAATTGAACATGTGCACTCATGCATGATGCATAAATTGATAAAGAATAAATGTTAGCAGAGTCGCCATCGATCACGATCGACGTCTGCGAGCTGAGAGCTCGAAGGAGATAATTCTCCTAGACGCGTCTCATCGACTCTCAACATTGCTAAAGCACTCGGTCACAATCTCGTAATAAATCGGAAAAGAGTCACATGTGCATTGCATCTTGGATGAATAATTGACATGGTACTGATCGTATCTATCTTTGTAATATGACTATAATTGTGTTACATTTCCGTGATTGTGTTGTATGCCTATTCTGTGATTGTATTTGCATTGTAATTGTATGATTCTTTGGATGCATCTTGTATCATGCTTATGTGATGCATGAATTGGGAGAACCATAGATGATGATTTCTCATTGAGTTATGAACTCATCCAAAATTGCAAACTATTTTTCGGGCTTAAGTGTAGCAGATAGCTCCTCGGGGATTTGTAGAGCCGTGTCTTGTGGATTGGTGAGAGGCGATAACTCAAAGGTCGGTCAGTTGAGCTTTCTTTGGAGACTTATAGTTAGATCATTCTTTGTACATTCTTGTATATGCGTAGTGTACGGTGTTTTGGAACATGCGGTGAAAATCTTGACGGTTGTAAATTTACGAATTTTGAGTAAATGAAATGAAATCCAGTTTGGTTTTAAAAGTTGTCAATTTGTTCGTACTGCTTTATGATTGTGATGCCATGAGGAGTTTAGTGGTAGTTGTCAGTAGTGGTCTCTTATCGTAGGATATGTACCGGAATGACCTACAGGCGTTCCGGTGGGTACTCTATGGTAAGGGAGCGCTACATTAGGTGGTATCAGAGCATGGTTTGGCATCTTTTGGGAATAGTAACAATGTAGGTATAAAATTGACGGAATTGTTGAAACTGATCAGAATTCTTGTTTTGTTCTAAGTCTTCTGCATTAGGTGATCAGGTTGAGCAGCCAGCTGACCAAGGATCGGTGGGAGCAAGTAGAGAGTCTTCTATGCCTCGTATTGAGGAATTGCCTCCTCGAGTTCCCGTGAGACGGGAGAGGAGGTATGACTTCTTCTTGTAAGTAGGGGGTGTCGATTTTATGGCGATCTGAGACCCGTGAGGTGAGGGTGGTGGAGAGGATGAAGAGTCTTCGACCAGATGGACTGCGAACCTGATGAGAGGTTCGATTATCGCGGTGTCTCTGCTGCGGGGCCCGACATACAAGTGGTGGAAGATGCGCGTAGTATCACCGGGCCTTGCTTACTGTCATGGACTGATTTTTTGAGGGCCTTCAGGGACAACTACATGCCCAAGGACTATCTTGACATGAAGATGCAGGAGTTTCTAAAGCTGAAGCAAGGTAGGATGTCGGTGACATAGTATGAGATGAGGTTGATGAGTGATGGACTATGCCCTTGTCATGATCCCGACCGAGGCGATAAGTGCCGAGGTTCGAGAACGGCCTCAATCTAGAGATTAATACCATATTAGCTCGATCGACATGGGTACCTTTATTGAGTTAAGAGTTCTTCTTTGTGAGTGGAAGCGATTGTTGAAGCGTGACAGTGAGATTGGGTCCGGGTAGCGGCCAAGTGTGATCGAGGCGGCTCTGGCGAGAGCTTTAGTAAGCGCCAGGTAGGACTTTCGAGTCTCCGGGAGGTTCGAGACAGTCTGTTTATGGGCAGAGAGGGAGATTCGGACAGACTGGTAGTAGTAGTGGCAGAGGTTCAGGGCAGACCCCTCTAGTGTGCCCGCATTGTGAGAGGAGACACAGTGGGGAGTGTTGGTAGCTTACTGGAGCCTGCTTGAGATGCGGCTCGACGGAGACACCGAGTTGGGGATTGCCCACTACACTCTGGCGTTGATCTCTTGGGTAGTGGGCCAGTGGGAGTTCCTTCTTGTCTGACAAAGTAAGTGAGTGGATCCGGACAGAGGGACCGAGGTAGAGGCCGAGGTAGAGCTGAGGGATCCTTTGTGAGGACGAGGGTGGGCGACCGACCACGGTCCCGCAGTCTATGCCATGACGAGACAGAGGCCCAGATTCCCCGATGTTGTGTTGGTATGCTCCTTATTTACGATATTGAGGCGTTTGCATTCTTTGGATCTGGATCCACACATTCTTTATTGCACCTCATATGGCATGTAGATTGCATGGGGATAGGGAGATGTTCTTGTATGGGCTAGAGGTGAGTACACCTCTAGGTAGTACTCTTGCATTGGGAGAGGTCTGCGGGGATGCTCGATCCGATTGATCGGCGATGTTGAGGCGATTTTATAGTGTTGCCTCGAGAGATTGATGTGATTACGGGGATGGGTAACTTCTTGCAGGGCTATCATGGACTGCTATACCAAGGAGGTTGTTTTAGAGTCTCTTGGTCGACTAGAAGCGGTGTTCGAAGGAGTTAGTCGGCGATGCCAGCTCGGATGATCTCTTTTACGAGTGCCACGAGGTTGATGCGGGGAGGTTGTGAGGCATATCGGCTCGTGGTTAACACCAGAGTTGAGCAGAGGCTTCAGGATATTCCCGTGGTTAGGAAATTTTCAGATGTGTTTCCTGATGAGTTATCGGGTTTGCCGCCGGATCGGGAGACAGAGTTTACCATTGACCTCGTTCCAGGTACTGCTTCTATATCTGTACCTCCATATAGAATGGCACCTGTGGAACTGAGGGAGCTGAAGGCTCAGTTGTAGGAGTTGCTGGAGAAGGGATTTATCAGGCCTAGTGTTTCACCATGGGGAGCTCCAGTATTATTTGTGAAGGAAAAGGATGGGACTTTGAGGCTGTACATTGATTACAAGCAGCTGAATCAGGTGATAGTGAAGAATAAGTATCCACTGCCTAGGATCGATGATCTATTTGATCAGCTACAGGGAGCTCAGGTATTCACTAAACTAGATTTGAGATCAGGGTACTATCAGCTGAAGATAGCAGAGACTGATGTGCCTAATAGTGCATTCAGGAGCAGGTATGGGCATTTCGAGTTCCTAGTGATGCCGTTTGGGTTGACTAATGCCCCGGCAGCCTTCATAGCCTTGATGAATAAGGTATTTCAGCCCTACCTGGATCAGTTCGTTATTGTATTCATTGATGACATTTTGGTGTACTCGAGGACTAGACAGGATCATATTGAACACTTGAGGATTATCTTACAGACTATGAGAGAGAGACAACTGTATGCCAAATTCAGTAAGTGTGAATTTTGGCTGGATCAGGTGATCTTTTTGGGGCACATAGTGACTGGAGAGGGTATACTGATTGATCTAGTAAGATTGAGCGATCTTTGCGCGGTTGGGAGGCTTCTAGGAATGTGTCAGAGATTCGGAGTTTCCTAAGATTAGCGGGTTACTACCGGAGGTTTGTCGAGGCGTTTTCATTGATCTCAGCCCCTCTGACAAAGCTTCTGAGGAAGAATGTACCATTCCGATGGAGTGAGGAGTGCCAGAGGAGCTTTGAGGAGCTCAAACATCGGTTGACTACTGCATCGGTGTTAGCTATTCCATCCGGGACAGGAGGATTTGAGGTTTACAGTGATGCATCACATCAGGGATTGGGGTGTGTTTTGATGCAGCATGGGAGAGTGATTGCATATGCTTCGAGACAGTTGAGAGCTCATGAGGTAAACTATCCGGTCATGATTTGGAGTTAGGCTGCGATGGTTTTGCCCTCAAGATTTGGAGACATTATCGTATGGTGAGACATTCCAGATCTTCTTGATCATAAAGTCGAGGTATTCTTGAGCGAGAGAGTTGAATTTGAGGCGAGAGGAGATGACTTGAGTTACTGAAGGACTATGATTGCACTATTGAATATCACTCTGGGAAAGCCAATGTAGTGGCAGATGCTCTGAGTCGGAGGTCGCATCTGAATCTGACTCGAGATCTGAGACAATGAGGTTGCCTAATTTGATCCAGTTGAGAGCCTTGAATGTACAGTTGAATCTGAAGCAGGATGGAGTGTTATTAGCTACTTTGAAGTTGAGGCCGATGTTACTGGACAGGATCAGGAGAGTTCAGGACAAGGATCCTGTTATAGTGAGACTGATTGAGAAAGTAAAAGCTGATTCAAGTTATGAGTTTGAGTTGAGAGATGAGACCTTATGGTTGGGACAGAGGCTCTGTGTACCTGATGTAGATGACTTGAGGTGAGAGATACTAGAGGAGGCACATATGGCTGCCTATGCTATGCATCCTGGTACTACCAAGATGTATAACACTCTCAAGCAACATTTCTGGTGGCCTGGCATGAAAAAGCAGGTAGCGGAGTATGTTTCGAGATGTATGATGTGCCAGCAGGTTAAGGCTGAGCACTAGGCTCCAGTAGGGAAGCTTCATTCGTTGCCTATTCCGGAGTGGAAATGAGAACGAATTACCATGGATTTCATTATGGGATTGCCTAGGACGCCGATGCAGCATGATGCTATCTGGGTCATAGTGGACCGGTTGACTAAATCGGGCCATTTCTTGCCAGTGAGGGAGAATAATACTATGGATCAGTTGGCCCAGAAGTATGTGGCTGAGATAGTGAGACTGCACGGGGTCCCAGTGTCGATAGTGTCAGAGAGGGATCCCAGATTTACTTCGAGGTTTTGCGAGTTTGCGATGCTGCCATGGGTACTAGGTTAAATTTCGATATAGCATTTCATCCTCGAGACGGATGGGCGGTGAGAGGGCGATTAAGACTATGGAGGATATGCTTCGGGCTTGTGTATTGGAGTTTAGAGGAGTATGGGATCGATATATAGCTCGATTGAGTTTGCATATAACAACCATTATCACGATAGTATCGGGATGGCACCTTATGAGGCATTGTATGGGCGACCGTGTAGATCACCGTTGTATTGGGATGAAGAGGTGTCGGGGATGATTGAGGTCGAGTTGATTCAGGACCTTTGTGGATAAGGTGAAACCGATTGGTCGAATTAAAGCGGCTCAAGGCAGACGGAAGAGCTATGTGGATCGGCATAGGAGGGACATTGAGTACAATGTCGTGACGAGTGTTCTTCTGGTGTCACCGTGTCGTGGTGTCTTGAGATTTAGGAAAAGAGTAAGTTAAGCCCTAGGTACATTGGTCCATATGAGATCACTTGAGAGGATAGGACCTTTGGCCTCTGTTTAGCTTTATAGAGTGAGATGTCTCGGTTGCATAGCGTCTTCCATGTGAGTATGCTTCGTAGATGTCGGTCAGATCCTGAAATGTGATCTGGTTCGGAGATTGAGGTCTCTAATGTCGAGTTATGAAGAGGCCGTCTGATTGTCGGGTCACAGGTGAAGCAATTGAGGAACAAGAGTATTCCACTGGTGAAAGTTCTCTGGAGGAACCATTCGACTGAGGAGGCTACCTGGGAGACCGAGGAGCATATGAGGAGACAGTATCCTCACTTGTTCGCTCAATCAGGTAAGAATTTCGCGGACGAAATTTTTATTAGAAGGGGGGATTGTAACATCCCACCCTCAATTAGAAGGGTAGAATAGTAAATTGGCATAGGATGTGCTAGATTGGGATTTCATAGGACTGCTCATGCATAATAGGATTGCTACATAGTCACAATTGTGCACATGAACTTACTGTATATGCATACATGACATTCTCGATTTTCGTGCCTAAGACAATTTTATTGGAATTAGCATGATTTTTGGGTTTGAAAAATTATTCTAAGTGCGCCATAAATTGTTTTCTATTTTAAGAGATTTTTAGGAATTTTTCTGAATTTTTCCGGAGAAAATTCCCGGACTGGAAAAATCGTCAATTAGCGAACCGGTCGATTTTCGGTAGCAAAAATTGCTACCCAATGGTACTGTTTTATTGGATATATTATTTTGGGATTGAAATTATGGTCATTGAAATTGATTGGGTTAATTTTGGACTAGGTTTAATTGATTAAAGTATTAATATGTTGACTTTTCCTCATCATTTGTTTAACTAATCCTATAATGCCACCTTGCCTCCATTTAATGCTTTCTTACCTTTTAATTTCGGTGATGTTGCCTATAAAAAGAATGGAAAGAACTCCTTAATTGCTTAAAAGCTCATCTCATCCGAAAACTACTCCTATTCTCCATATCCATCGATTTTCTTCTTCTTTCATCAAACCTTCCTCCAAACATAAGAGCTTCTTCATGCCATCAAGTTATGTTCTTCCCATGATGATGATATACATGTTTGATGTTAGAAGAAAGTAGAGAAAGTGAGAAATTGGTGTGCCTTGAAGTGGAAAAACTAATTAGGTAAGTTAGTTTAATTAAGTTTTCAATGATGCTTAAGTATGAATTTATGAATCATGGTAGGTAGAAACATCGAATGGGAGTTATGGTATGTTTATTATGATTATTGATGCCTTAAATTGATGACTATAATGGCTTGAATTAATGGGTATAAGGTTAGGGTTAGTTATGAATTGAAAGTAGTATGATAGAAGTGGTTGTAGCTTGAGTGAAATGGCATTTTGATGATGAATTGTGCATCTGAATTGAGTAATTTACGTGCTGCAAATTTTTAATTATTAGTCCTATTGAATGTATGAATGTTATAAGAACTGATTTGTGTTCATTTAGATGCTTAATGATGTGTTAATGGCATAGGAAATGATAGAAACTAAGGTTGAACCAAAGCTAGAAATTTAGGGTTTTAACCAATTGTACTGTTGTTAGCATAAATAATTGTGTCGGAATGCAAATGAGGTGAGGTTTGTGACCACTTAAACTTTGGGATGTTAACTACATTTTTGTGTGAAATAGGTGTTGTCCAATATTAGCTTTAAGATGGTGAATTTTTGCATGGAATGTTACTGCTATTGACTGGAATGAACAGTACCCGAAATCATACCTTAGAGTTTTGCAAATTTTTCTAAATTAATTGAGAAGGACTTAGAACAACTGTACTAAATGAAAGTTGAAGCCTATTAAGTTATCTTTCCAATGCCACTGATTTTACAATTTTTCGATTTGTATAGTAGGAGTTATCGACTGATGACTATTGACTGTTTTCATGCATTGAATGAAACCTAGCTGGATTGGCGGATTTACTGTACATTCTGATTTGGAGGAATTTTAGTAATTTTTTTGACTTGAATTGGTTCTAGGGATATACTGAAGAGTTATATATGACACATTGATCTTGAAAATGGTATATGGCATGTAATATTTGGAGATCATATGTGGGAGTTATGGATTTTCAAGTTCTGAACCTGCATTAGGATGTTAATTGCTGATCAGGTCAGAAACTTGCACAACAGATTTGAAATTGTTAGAAGTTGAATTGGAGTCTGTTTATTTCATGAAGAATTGAAGTTTGAGGTTTTATCTTTTCAGGGATATAAAGTAGTGATTTTTTTGACTTGTGTACAGAGATTTATGCTTGATAGAAATTTACTGCTCAGATTGAGTGATTTCAGGGACAGCAGCATTGAATGAATTATTTGACCTAGTTAGCAAGAGAATTGAAATTTTGGTTGTACATGAAAGTTTTAGATAACATTGTGAGCTTGATGAGCGTATTTATTGTATAATTTCTGACTACATAGAATGGAAGTTAGTGAATTTCCAATTACTGTTCTGTTTTAAGAGGTGAGTGTGTGGGCAGTAGGTTCCATGGGATTTTTGACACCCTTCGGGATGAAATTGCTTGTTCGGGGTTAAATGAAACTTGTAGAGGGTTTCATTATCTTTCCAACAAGGTATAGTTTGCATTTTTATGAAATGTGTAGAAAGAGATATGATAGATTGAATTTTGGTTGGAAAACAGGAAAAAGAGAAGGAAATAAGGGCTATTAATTGTTGAATTTTGGTTTCTTTCGTGAATAACTTTTCCGTCCGTCGTCCGATTGACCTGATTTTTGAGGCATCGGATTTTGTGAATATTTAATTTCATTTTCTGAGAGATTCGAGATTTTTGGACGGAAAATTCACGTGGATCAGGGTAAAGGTCTGTTTAATTGGGGACCAGTATTCTTTCATACTTAGCCTCTGCAGGCTATCTATACAACTTTTCTTCTCAAAAAATATTTGAACACTTGTTACAGAATAATAGCACTCAGCTAAATCACTTTTTCTCACGAAGAAATTTTTTTTCGCTATTTTGTGTAAGTATCTGTAAGCTCTTTGTGAAACTGTTTTGTGTAACTTTAGTAAGTTTGATAACTTTGCAATCTTCGACTTTGACTTGTATTTATAGCATTTGTCTCCAACTGCTTCTTGATTCTTGAATCTTGAATCTTGAATCTTTAAAGAAACGGTTAATCAGTTGAGTTCTGTAACTAACTCGAACTGACTCTTGCGTCTTCTTCTTTTCTGCGTCTGCATCTGCTTTTGTATTTGCGTCTGCGTCTGCTTTTGTATTTGCGTCTGCGTCTGCTTTGCATTTGCGTCTGCATCTGCTTTGCGTCTGTATCCGACTTCGTCTGTTTTGTTTTTCTTTGTATTTGAACTCTTTTTGTTTTACATCAAAATCATATTTATGTAAAGTCATGTTGACTTAACAATCTCCCCCTTTTTGAGTATAACAAATTATATACAAGAAAAGAAAACAAAAAAAATTACAGATGTTGCAAAAGTAAAACAAACTTATCTTCTTCCTTTCTTAAATGCGATGTGGTCACCGTTCTTTGTCGAAACATCCTCTCCTCTTTTGTTCATTTTCTTCTTTTACGCTCTCCTCTTCCTTTTCTTCTCTCCCCTATTTGTTATAATAAAAAATGATTAATGATTACGGCTCTTGGCGATTCGCTATCATCTTTTTCAGATCATTCACCGTCTCCTTCATGTCGTTGAGTTCACCACGTAATCTACTGACTTCATCTGGTGGATCAACTGACGAGGAGGCTTGAGCAACTTCTTCGATGGAGGTAAAAGGAATTGAAGTAGTGTAAGCATCGGAGGATGGAGTGTAGTCTTCATTGATCTCAAAGGTAGGTGGGCGAATGAGCGTTTCACTTCACGAATATTTAAGTCAAAAAGCAGACGACATCAAGAATGTCTTCCTTGCGGGGTAATGCTTGTGATTGTATAGGCAGTACTAGACAAAGGGCTATCGTGAGAGCTTTTGAACCGGGGACACAATAAATGTTCTGTTCTTAGTCTTCCCCTCTTGGGCGGTCTTCCACCTTATTAGTATAGCTGCAACTTGTTTTATCTGGATCACAATGCGAGTGCATGCTTCATCAATTCTTCGCACTTCTTACACAATTTGATCTGCGGACGGATCATCATCGACATCATCTTGGGAGATAATTTTGATTTCCCCCTGGTAAAATCTTTTGGATATCTTGGTTGTATATCCGGTGCAACCATTATCTCTGTGTTCTTTGTGATTGGGAAAATAGTACATAGATGGCGGGGCCGTTTGAAGGATATGGCATAGTAGCGACAAATCCCAAAGTATCATAGAAGATCTTTTAGTCTTCTTTGAGTAAGCGCTATGTGTTATTATTAATCACCATAGGTTGTACCACGCCTACTATCTTCTTCCTTTGGTTGAACACCGATTGCAATAGCGATCCTCCATACGGTAACTACTTAAACATTTTGATCTTCAACTTCTGTTTCCTCAAGAACTTATGGTAGTTGTATACCATCAGACACGGTTTATCATCATTCGAATCTGATACTGCTATTGCTTCTTGATGTGCTTCAGTATGAGTCATCTGAATCGGGCTTTCATCTACTGGCTCCTCCTGTTGAGCAATAGGTGTTTCCTGAACTGTATACTGCTTAGTTTCCGTTCCTTTTCGAATAACATCAATAGTTTCTTTCTGTTGACTAACTTCCTCAGCAGTTGAAGTGGTCTTCTTTCGACTAACCTTCTTAGTCTTTGCCTCTTCTTCAGTCAATCTTACCGATTTCTTCGCTGGAGATTTTCCTTTTTCAGATTTTGATTTTCTCTTCCTCTCAGTTTCTTTGGATTTTTTGGCCGTATCTTCTTCCAGAATAGAGACTAAGGATCTTGTGGCTCTAGGTGCACAAGATTTAGAAGTTTCTTCTCGACTCAGTTCTCTGGCAATCTTTTCTTCCCGTTGCCTCAGAGTCCTAATTCTTGGTGATCTCTTTGCTTTCTTCACCACTTCGTTCAAAAGACTTTCTCCTCGTCTTTTTGGTGCACTTTGTTCTGTCCTCTGGGATTGGCTTTCTTCGAGATGAGGACTCGCCTGTTTCATGAGAGGTCTTCCTAGCACTCTCCTTAGTTCATCAGCAGACGATTTGATACTCACTGGAGATTGAGAACTTAAAACGGGAGTTTTCTTCAATACACGCTCCCCCTCAGTTCTTGACTTCCTTGAAGAGTCGGCTTGGTCTTTGTCTACTATGCTCAGACCCATTCGCCGTATCGTGTATGCATCGATCTTGCTCTTCACAGGAACAGTTCTTCTATTTCCTTAGTGCAGACGAATACCAGATTCCTTAAAAATCCTCGTCAGAAGCATGCCATAAGGATAACTCGTTGTTTCCTTTATCCCCTTAATCATATAATGAAGGATCAAGAAGGGTAAATCTATGGGGTTTCGATTCAGCAGGTAGAATAGACATTGTTCATCCAGAGTGGTCACCAAATGTCTGGAACCGACTCTGGGTAGAATGTAATTAAATAAAATTGCGTGAAGCACCCTAGCCTTTGGAATCAAATTTGATGTCTTCCTCTCCTTTGAATCATTCGTGCCATATAGTTGCCTCTTGATATCTTCTTCCTTCATACCGACTTGGGACATCCATCCGGCCTTGGTAGACAGTTTCTCACCAACCGATGGACACTCGATCACCTTCTTTATAAGCTCCTTTGTCCTGACAACGAGATATCCTATCTCGGAAGATACGATAGTGTTATCTATTAGGTAGGCGTTCTTCAAAACTCATATACCTCATTCGTGTACACGAGGTTCTTGCGTCGGAAGAAGTTCCTCAACCAGCTCTTATGATTTACGGTTCTACATCCATTCCGTCTCTTCTCGGTGACTCAAAGTTCACAAGTCTTCCAAAAATCATAGCTGCTTCCATTGTGTAGAGCAAAAACTGTCTTCTGGTGAGTTCTAGAATCATTAAGAACCTCGATATAATCAGATTTTCTCTCCAAAAATCTTCCTTGTGAGAGAATTTACCAGCTGTAACTCACTGTAACTAACGTCGTTAGTTTTGACGTTACTTTAGTCCTGACCGTTCATTAACATGACCATATTAAGGTTGCGTCTTATCTTACGGAACAGTTCTTCACTCGGTGATTTAGTGAAGATATCCATACTGAAGCTCTGTTTCAGCGAGGCGTAGATGTAGCACCCCCCATACCAGTACCCACCGGAGCATGTAGGTCATTTAGGTACATATCCTCGATAAGAGACCCTTCTTGACAACTACCACTAAACTCCTCGTGGCATCACAATCATAAAGCGATCGAAGAAATTGACAATTTTAAAAACCAAACTGGATTTCATTTCATTCCTCAAAATTTAGAAAGTTACAAACTATCAGTATTTTCGATGCATACATGTTCCAAAACATTTGTACACTAAGTACCATCTGATAATGTACAAAAACAGATCTAACTATAAGTCTCCAAAAGAAAGCCTGGTGACCGACCTTTGAGCCATCGCCTCTCGCCAATCCACGATTACGGCTCTACAGGTCTGAGGAGCTATCTGTCTACATAAGCTTTGAAAAATAGATTGCAATTTTGGATGAGTTTGCGAATTCAATAAGAAACTATCATCGATGGTTCTCCCAATTCATGCATCACATATCAAATCACGATAATAAAACGGTCTTAGTACTACTAATACAGTTTATATTGATAGTTCATATTACAGTCAATATTTAATTCTGAGAATAATAAAACGATCCGATCGGTGACATCCATTTACAATACAATCACGAAGTCAAGCAGTCACAATAATTATCCATTTCGGATATTGATCCGATAATGATGCAATGCATATGTGACTCTCTTTTTCGATTTTATTCTGATGTGTGACCGGCGCATAAACGATATTCAATGTAGGCGCGTGCAGGGAGAATTATCTCCCTTGAGCTCGAGGCTCGTTTGATATGTCGAGCTCTAGGCTCGATTCGATATCGATGGCGTCTCGGTTCACAATTTTCCTTTTAGCGATTTAATGCATTTGTGCATGAATACACATGCCCAATAAAGTCAATATAATATATCACGATCCATGGGTCGGTCGAATATACGATCCAATTAAGCGATTGTCTAATGCCCAATTCACGGTCAATAAAGCCATATATAATCCACGTAATCCCGTAGAACAATCAAATCCTGATAAACACGTGGATCGGGATAACCAACTAGGTTACTCACCTATTACTTTCGAGCTAATGCCGGGAAGTTTTTCGCTCCGTCAGTCGAACGACGCTCCACTTGGACCTCTATAAGAATCAAAGAAAGAACGAGTCACTAAATATGCAATTTGTGCACATGTAGGTGAAATATGCGTGTTCATGAATTCCCGGCCGTACTCTCATTTTTTTCTATCATAAAAATCCGTCTAAAAATTAGAAACCTATTGGCGCTGACGGTGCGCAATTCGGACCTCTATAGGTCCCCAATTAAACAAAACAGTGATTAAAGGCTCCGTTACCCGGGGCCACGTCAATTTCTCGTCCTAAAATCCCCAATCTCTCATAAAATGAAATTAAATATTCATTAAATCCGATGCCTCAAGAATCAGGTCAATCGGACGTCAGACGGAAAAGAAATTGACAAAAGAAACAATTAGGTCACTTAATGCCAATATATATATATATATATACCTGCCTCATGAGGCGAGGCGTCGCCCTCATGAGGCCGACTCCTGGCTAAATCGCGCGAGGCGGCGTCGCCCTCATGACCGGGCCATTTTCCTCGCCTCGCGAGGCGGCGTCGCCACCGCGATCCGTGAGGTTACACCTCACTTCCTTCTTTTTTTCCTGTTTTCCAACCAAACTTCCAACACCCATAACTCTTTGCACACAATTAAGTAAATTACAAACCATACCTCGTTAGAAAGATCATGAAACCCTCTACAAGTTTCATGAAGACTAAAAAAATCAAGTTCACCCCTAAGGGTGTCAAAAGTCCCATTGAAACTACTGCCCACACATTCACTTCTTAAAACAGAACAGTCATTGGAAATTCACTATCTTTCATTCTATGCAGTCAAAAAATTATACAATAAATATGCTCATCAACATCACAATGTTATCTACAACTTTCATGAACAACCCAAAATCATATTCACTTGCTAACTATGTCAAACAATTCACCAAAGCATCAGCCCTCAGAATTTTCCCAATCTGAACAGCACATTTCACAACAGTATATCTCTTAGCACAAATGTCACCAAATTCACTACCTTTTATACCTGAAAATATAAGATCTCAAACTTCAATTTTCATGAAGAACTCAACATCCAATTCGATCTCTAACAATTTCAAAACTGTTATGTAAGTTTTTGCCATGATCAGCAACCCATGACCTAACTTAGGTTCAGTTCTTTTCAAAATCATAACTTCCAAATATGATCTCCAAGAATTACATGCCATATATCATTTTTCAAGATAATTAGTTCCACTACAACTTTTCAGAAGATCACCAAAGCCAATTCAAATCACAAAAATTGCTAAAATTGCTTCCAATTAGAAAGCCCACAAAATCGACAATTAGGCTAGGTTTCCTGAATGACGGAAAATCAGTCCACGATCCACAATGCATAACTCCCAATATACAGATCTAAAAATAGCAAAATCAGTGGGAATGGAAAGCTAACTTAATATGCTTCAACATTCATGAAGACCATTATCCCTAATTCTATATCAATTAATTTATAAAAATCAGCAAAACTCTTTGGTCATAGTTGCGGTTACTGTTCACAGGCAATAAAATAGTAACTTTCTATCAAAAGTTCGGATGATGCCTAAACCTCTCCACTTTTTCTCTTTTTATTCAATTTTTCACTGCAAAACCGATAGGAACAACTTGGAGCATTAAATGATGGCATTTGGTGGCAAAATGTGATTTGTTCAAAAGTTTAAAGAAAAGTCAAAGTATTAATTCTTTAATCCAGATCAAAAACTAACCTAATCAACTCAATTGACCCCAATTTTAATCCCAAAATAATATACTCAATAATACATTGTCATTGGGTAGTAATTTTCGCTACCGAAAATCGAGCGATTCACCAATTGGCGATTTTTCCGGTTTGGGAATTTTCTCCGAAAAAATCCAGAAAAATTCCTAAAAATCCCTTAAAATAGAAAAATAATTTATGGCGCACTCAGAATAATTTTCCAAATCCAATAATCACGCTAATCCCAATAAAATTGTCTTAGGCACGAAAATCTGGAATGTCATGTATGCATGTACAGTAAGTTCATATGCACAATTGTGACTATGTAGCAATCCTATTATGCATGAGCAGTCCTATGAAATCCCAATCTAGCACAACCTATGCCAATTTACTATTATACCCTTCCAATTGAGGGTGGGATGTTACAATTCTCCCTCTAATAAAATTTCGTCATGAAATTCTTACGATAATGAAAAGTGAGGATCTTGTCTCCTCATATGCTCCTCGGTCTCCCAGGTAGCCTCCTCAGTCGAATGGTTCCTCAAGAGAACTTTCACCAGGGGAATACTCTTGTTCCTCAATTGCTTCACTTGTGACCCGACAATCTGTATCGACTCCTCTACATAACTCAGATTACTAGAGACCTCAATCTCCTGAGCCGGTATCACATGAGTCGGGTCTGATCGATACCGTCGGAGCATACTCACATTAAACACATCGTGCAACTGAGACATCTCACTCGGCAATGCCAACCTATATGCCAATGGTCCTATCCTCTCGACAATCTCATACGGACCAATATACCTAGGGCTTAACTTGCCCTTCTTGCCGAATCTCAGTACACCACGCCACGGTGACACCCGTAAGAATACTCGGTTGCCTACATTATACTCCATCTCCCTCTATCTTTGATCCACATTGCTCTTACATCTATCTGAGCGCTTTGATGCGATTAGAATCAGTTTCACCTTATCTGATATCTTGAATCGACTTAGGACCCTCGATCATCCTCCACCCTCTTCATTTAGTATATATACTAGAAGCGAATGGGATGGGCGACCATGCAATCCATCCCATTCGTTCATTTAATCTGACGGCTATATTGATCGGATCGCCAATCCATTTAATCCGGCGATTTACATTTTACGCTTTTCATATGTCGGCGGCTATATTGATCGGATCTCCTTCTTCGTCCATTTATTTATCTGATTTATTTATTGAATGTTGTTTCTTGGCAGCGCGATATACACGCAATCTTGACCTGATCTTCAATCTTGAGCGCAATCTTACATTGTAATATTTTGTCGGCGACCATGCAGACGACCGCCCAATCGTGCCCTTATCCTTTGCTTATATGTGTTCATATGTCTTCATTCATGTTGTGTCCTTTCTCTCTCTTTGTTTTCCTCTCGCCCTTGCGTTCCTCTGCTTTCTCCATTTGTTGTTGTCGAAAGAGTATCGATGGTTTCCTCCGTTCGTGTTGTCGCATTTTGTTGTTGTCGAAAGAGTATCGATGGTTTCCTCTGTTCTGTTGTCTAGTTTTTGTCGCTGTTGATTGGTGAACATTGATACTCTTTCGCGAGATAAGAGAAGATGAGAAGCTGCGTAAAGAAGATTTACAATTCGGTTTCCGGTTGGTCTTAGGTTTAACCGTGTTAGTTGTAAATCTTCTTAACGTTTTCTTATCCTCTCTTATCTACATGTCGATATCGTGTTGTGGAATTTGTTGTTCTTTGTCGAAAGAGTTGCTTCATGTTGCTTTTGTCCTTTGTTACTTGTAAATCTTCTTTTAGGAATTTTTTTTATGTCAGATGGTTTAGTATTTGGCTATTTTCTTTGTAGTGCGAGACTTGGATATGAGGATATTTATCGGATATTGTAGCTTCATAAATTGCAAAGCTGCTACTTCACCGCCGAAGCGTAGTCTTGAAGCATAAGGTTTTTTTGTTTGTCTGATGGTTTCCGTATTTGGCTATTTTTCTTTGTAGTGCGAGACTTGGATATGAGGATATTTATCGGATATTGTAGCTTCATAAATTGCAAAACTGCTACTTCACCGTGAGAAGCGTAGTCTGAAGCATAAGGTTGTTTAAGGTTTTCTGTTGCCGCGTCGGAGGTTATGGTGTGTGTACAGATGTTTTTCGAGGCTACACGGACTTGGATATGAGGAGATTTTTCATGTTGCCATCATAACACGGATGGCTCGAATAAAATCGTGGTCGAGACTTCGAAAAGCAGTGCCCCCAAGCGCGAAGCGTAGTCGGACTTAGCTATGAGGAGATTTATCATAAATTGCAAAACATTTACTTCACCACCATTATCCTCTTTCCTTGTACATATATTTTCTCATGTCGAAGCGAACTCCTCTGTGAAAGCGAAGTTTCACGATTATCACGAGGAATCATCGCTTTAATCGAAAATGGATCGTTCAACAAAGAAGCATGTAGTGCGAGACTTGGATATGGCGGATACATCGTCGATCTTTGTCCATATAACTTCTGAAGGCTGCGGCTTTGAAAAGTTTTATTACGTATATATATTAAGGCGAATGGGATGGGCGAGCATGCAATCTATCCCATTAAGTTTTATGTCTTAGTTTGGTTCTTTGCAACTTTTACGCTTTATGTCTTACTTGATTGTGCTTTTCACTTTTCAATATCTCACTTTGATCGTTTCACTGTATCGTCTAAGCTTACGAATTCGGAGGTTATTTGCTTTGCTTTCCATAAATGCCTTTTCTCACCTCTAACAGACGAAGTGTAAAATATAGGAGTTGAAAAAAGTGAGCGAAGTTTTAATATAAGGAGTTGAAAAAGTAGGCGAAGTTTAAAATATAACGGAGTTGAAAAAGTTGGCGAAGTTAACAATCCAGACGGAGAATACAAAAGTGGCGAAGACATAAAGGCAGAAAGCGAGCGTCTGAAGAAAAAGCAGGCCAAACCTGGCGAGGCGAATCAGCGAGGCGGGTTTTAACTTTTAGTATCTTGCTTTCATCGTTTCACTTCATGGTCTCGCTTCTTAATTGAGAGGTGATTTGCTTCTTCTATCGTCGGCTTAATTGGAGGTGATTTGCTTTGCTTTGCTTTCAATAAATGCCTTTTCTCACCTCTAACGAGATGAAGAAGGAAAAAGCAGGCGAAGTTAAAAATCGCTGCGGATTTAAAAAGTTGTGAAGTTTAAAATATAAGCGGAGTTCAAAAAGTAAGCGAAGTTAACAATCTGAACGGAGTATACAAAAGTGAGGCGAAGACATAAAGGCAGAATAGCGGGCCAGCTGCGAACAAAAGCAGACGATGTAATCTGTTTTCATTAACTCATGCATTTGTACATCTAGATATCAACTCTCATGAAGGCGAAAAATGAGATTGACCTCTAACTATACCCAAAACACTTGACTAACGTCTCCACTTATCTTTGAATGAGAAAATCACTGAAGGAAAATCAGTTGAAGCGAAAATCGGTGAAAGAAAATCAGTGAAGCGAAAATCAATTGAAAAAAATTCAGTGAAGGAAAATCAAATTGAAACAAAATCAATGAGCAGAAAATCAAATTTGAGCAAAAATCAACTGAAACAAAAATCAATTTGAGCAGAAAATCAGTGAAACAAAAATCAATTGAAGCGAAAACCAATTGAAGCAAAAAATCAATTTGAAGGAAAATCAATTTGAAACAAAAAAGCAATTGAAGCGAAAATCAGTGAAGCAAAATCAATTGAAGCAAAAATCAGGTGAAGGAAAATCAATGAAGCGAAAACCAATTGAAGCGAAAATCAGCTGAAATAAAATCAATTTGAAAAAAAGCGGTCAGTGGATAGATCGGTGTTTTCGGGATAACTTGAGCTATAGAGCTCAAATGACCCGATTCTTGAAGCATTGGATTCTAACATATTTCTTTATCTTCTAAACCTCTCAAGTCATCCACTCCACTCTCAACATGCTATAATCTCACTTAAACTTACATCATCCATCTACCCACATGAATTCCAAAATAATGCTAACAACTTACTTAATCAATCTAATCATGCTTAATTTAAAAAAATATTTTGGGCTGACATATCCAGTCACTTTCTGACATGTGGGTAGATGGATATCAATTTGAAAAATCAGCTGAAAAAAATTCAAGTGAAGGAAAATCAATTTGAAACAAAAATCAATGAGCAGAAAATCAATTGAAACAAAAATCAATTGAGCAAAAATCAATTGAGCAGAAAATCAGTGAAACAAAAATCAATTGAGCAGAAAATCATTGAAACAAAAATCAATTTGAAGCGAAAACCAATTGAAGCAAAAATCAATGAAGGAAAATCGGTGAAACAAAAAAGCAATTGAAGCGAAAATCAATTTGAAGCAAAAATCAATTGAAGCAAAAATCAGTGAAGGAAAATCGGTGAAGCGAAAACCGGTGAAGCGAAAATCAGTGAAATAAAAATCAATTTGAAAGAAAGCGATCAATGGATAGATCGGTGTTTTCGGGATAACTTGAGCTATAGAGCTCCAAATGACCCGATTCTTGAAGCATTGGATTCCTAACATATTTCTTTATCTTCTAAACCTCTCAAGTCATCCACTCCACTCTCAACATGCTATAATCTCACTTAAACTTACATCATCCATCTACCCATGAATTCCAAAATAATGCTAACAACACTTAATCAATCTAATCATGCTTAATTTTAAAAAAAATATTTTGGGCTGACACTTTTCTTGAAGTCTTTATTCTTTTAAGTCTTCTTTATTTAAATGCGTCCTTTGTATGGTGAACATATCGTCTTTTATGTCTAAATTTCTCGAGACAATGCTAAGAGTCGAAATCAACATATTATTTATGCTTCGCATTCTCCGTCTTTTTGTTAGTTTGTTTTTCATTCAAATCATATATGTCAAGTCGTTTTTACTTAACATGCGATTCAATAGGTTAAAATCTGCATAGATTTTTCTCTCGCGTAGATTGAAAGTAGAGCGAAGTTCAAAATCGATGGATTAAAAAAGTAGGCGAAGTCTTAAATATAAACGGAGTTTAAAAAGTTGTGAAGTTTAAAATATAAGCGGAGTTCAAAAAGTGAGCGAAGTTAACAATCTGAACGGAGTATACAAAAGTGAGGCGAAGACATAAAGACAAACGCGCGGACCTGCGAACAAAAAGCAGACGATGTAATCTGTTTTCATTAACTCATGCATTTGTACATCTAGATATACAACTCTCATGAAGGCTGAAAAATGAGATTGACCTCTAACTATACCCAAAACACTTGACTAACGTCTCCACTTATCTTTGAATGAGAAAATCACTGAAGGAAAATCAATTTGAAGCGAAAATCAATTTGAAAGAAAATCAGTGAAGCGAAAATCAGTGAAAAAAATTCAAATGAAGGAAAATCAAATTGAAACAAAATCAATGAGCCGAAAATCAATTGAGCAGAAAATCAATTTGAAACAAAAATCAAATGAACGAAAATCAGTGAAACAAAAATCAAATTGAAGCGAAAACTAAATGAAGCAAAAATCAATGAAGGAAAATCAATTGAAACAAAAAACAATTGAAGCGAAAATCAATGAAGCAAAAATCAATGAAGCAAAAATCAGTGAAGGAAAATCAATTTGAAGCGAAAACCGGTGAAGTGAAAATCAAATTGAAATAAAAATCAATGAAAGAAAGCGATCCGTGCATAGATCGGTGTTTTCGGGATAACTTGAGCTATAGAGCTCAAATGACCATATTCTTGAAGCATTGGATTCTAACATATTTCTTTATCTTCTAAACCTCTCAGTCATCCACTCCACTCTCAACATGCTATAATCTCACTTAAACTTACATCATCCATCTACCCATGAATTCCAAAATAATGCTAACAACTTACTTAATCAATCTAATCATGCTTAATTTTAAAAAAATATTTTGGGCTGACACTTTTCTTGAATTCTTTATTCTTTTAGTCTTCTTTATTTAAATGCGTCCTTTGCATGGCTGAACATATCGTCTTTTATGTCTAAATTTCTTGAACAATGCTACTACTGAGATGGGTGGACAAGCGGTTGAACGAAGGTTATAAATAAAAGTCGAAGTCAACATATTATTTATGCTTTCGCATTCTCCGTCTTTTTGTTCGTTTGTCTTTCATTCAAATCATATATGTCAAGTCGTTTTTACTTAACATGCGATTCAATAGGTTAAAATGCGCATAGATTTTTCTCTCGCGTAGATTGAGTTTTCAATTAATAGGTACAATCTTCTAGCCGTATAATAATGTCAAACCTTGCGATAGCGTGTTGCGAGTAAACGAAACACGATTGGCGTTTCAATTCATACGTGATAAGACTTCTCGACACCGTCATATTGATTTATTTGTGGCAAGGAAATACACGTAACCCCAAAATGTATGAATGACTCTCGAGCTGTTTTCTTCTATGCAATAATCTTAGCGGTATGATAATGTCGATTCTGCCAAATACCAATAACGTATTCCACAGTATGCAAAATGAGGGCTATGCAAAGAAGAGGACGAACACAGTTGGCGTTTCAATTCATAGGTGATAGATTTCTTACACTACTTGACGGGTTTACCTTCTACAATTATTTTATGTTTTTCGCGAGGAAGGCGACGAGCAGATTGTAATTGTTGACTGTGGTTTGACATCTGTATTTCTTCTATGCAATAATCTTCTAACGGTATGATAATGTCAATTCTGCAAATACCAATCACGTATTCGAGTAAGCAAAATCGGAATGCAAAGAAGAGGACCATATTGAGATTGGCGATTCAATTCATAGGTAAAGATTTCTTACTGCTACTCTGACAGTTGACCTTCTACAATTATTTTACATTTTTATGAGGAAGGCGACCATATGAGATTGCTTGATTCTTGACGAACATGTTATTCAATTGAGTTATGTAACTAACTCAAACTGATTAAGTAATTCACCGTGCTTTGGTTTAATCTGTTTTTGCATAAATGCATTTTTCTTTGCGTCTACTTTTGCCTGACTTTAAATGCCTTTTGCTTCCATACGCTTTTGAACTTGTGTTTGCTTTTCAACTTAGTCTTGTTTTCATCGTCTCCTTTTTCATAATTATTTGTACTTCATGAAATCATTTATGTTAAGTCGTTTTGACTTAACAATCTCCTCCTTTTAGCTGCGATTTCTTACATCGGGTAGATTGACGTTTGAATTAATAGGTAATGTCAAACACTTCCAATAGCGTATTGAAGTAAACACCGAGGCGAGATTAAGAAGACACCTTTTCTTGTATGGAATAATGTTCTAGCGGTATAATAATGTCGATTCACCAAAACGTATTGAAGAAGTAAGCAAACATGAGCGAAATTAGAAGAAGAGCACCGAGTAGAGATCGGCGGTTCAATTCATAGGTGATAAAATTATTATACCGTCCTACTCGGGACGGGTTGACCTTCTACAATTATTTTCTCTTCTTCGAAATTACTATCATTGTTTTCCTTTACTTTTCTTCGTGGCGGGTTCACCTTCTCGATCATTTGCTCTTCTTTGAGCTCGGCTTTTGCATCCCTTTATCAATCAATCATTCAAGGCCATTTCTTTGACATCAAAATAACTTAGAGCGAAATTTTATCATCATCATGCACTTTGCGCTTACTCCCAAAATGTATGAATCATTTTCACATCTCTTTGTCTTGTATCCAATAATCTTCTAGCTTCTATGATAATCTCGATTCGACCAAATGCCAATAACCTATTCGAGAAATAAGCAAAATGAGGGACTACAAAGACAAGAAGAGGACCATACTTGATTGACGTTTCAATTCATAGGTCATAAAGCGATTAAGTAATTCACCGTGGTTTGCTTTAAATGCGCTTTTGACCGTCTGCTTTTACTCGGTCTACTTTTGCACAACTTTAAATGCCTTTTGCTTAAATCTGGTTTTGCTTCCATCGCTTTTCAACTTGTGTTTGCTTTTGAACTTTAGTCTTGTTTTCATCGTCTCCTTTTCATCATTATTTGTACTTCATCGAAATCATTGATGTCAAGTTGTGTTGACTTAACAATCTCTTCCTTTTAAGCTGCGAAGTTTCTTGTGTCATTGGATTGGCGTTTCAATTAATCGTATAATGTCAAACCTTGCCCGTGACGTATTGCGAAGTAAGCGAGCAGATTAACGTTTTAATTCATAGGTCGACCGTCATAATCTTTTACTTGTGGCAAGGAAAGACACGTAGCTTGAAAATGTTTGAACGGAAGGCGTGCTTTTCTTGTATGGAATAATCTTCTAACTAGTATAATAATGTCGATTCACCAAAAACATATTGTAGAAGTAAGCAAACATGAGCGAAATTAGAAGAAGAGCACCACGGTGAGATCGGCGTTTCAATTCATAGGTGATAAAATTATTATACGTGCTACTCGGGACGAGTTGACCTTCTACAATTATTTTCTCTTCTTGGAAATTACTATCGTTGTTTGCCTTTACGTTTCTTCTGACGGGTCTTCTACAATCATTTCCTTTTCTTAGAAGCTTGCCTTTTGCATCCCTTTGTCAATCAATCATTCAAGAGCAATTTCTTTGGCATCAAAATAACTTAGAACGATATTTGATCTGTCGTCCGCACTCCGCTGACACCTTTATATTCTAACTTCTTACCTGTTCTCCTCTCTTAATCCTTAAACCAAATCTATCCCAACCGCTGAAACATTTTCTCCACCCAAACTTTACTTCTCTCAACTACCCTCTTCTTTTAGTTATCAAATTCACCGTTCTAGATTCTAACTGCATTTATACTCCATTGTTTTTCAGTTCCCGTGCTTATTCTCTGCTGCATTCTTGGAGTACTAAGGTATATATGTTTAGGTAAAATAAATTTTGAGTCAAAATTCTCTTTGTTGTTATTTATTAACTGAATAGAGCATATTCTCCTTTCTACGTTGTGGCTGCATGTATACTCTATTTTTTGTAGTTAAATTAAATAATTTTTTTTATATAAATTCTGCTTTAGTTGTTTAAATGGTTTGTATTCATGTTTGCTCGACATATTGTTTATTAGGTCATAAACATAATGTTTATTTATTAATGTTCCTTTGTGATACAGAAGATCATGAATGGATAGATCGAGGGCGTTTATATTATGTCGATTCCTCGGTATTTACATATGGATAGAAATGCTAAAAGGCGTCAAAATTATGCTCAAATGCCAAATGAAAAAAACAAGAATTGTTGCGACGGCGTAGAAAAATCGAGTGCCAAAACACATCTTCCACTTCATCTACACTTGACAAAGAATTACTCCTCAACGAAGGAATCTTTCATTAATATCAGACCTTCCACGGTCGACTTCCAAGTTATGAACCCTCTTACATAAATGAAGGTAAGCTGTTTTACAATATATCGAAACTATTTCCAACCTAATTACTCCACATCATTATAATGTCCTTTTATCGTTTCAAGGGATAAATCATCGCACATCTCTACAACATTAACATTATTCTGAAATTTACGGTTGAAATGAGCGGCTCCCTTTTGTTGAAGATTGTCAATATTATAGCATAAAGCGATTTTACCTTGAACCTCCATCGTTTTGTTGTTAAATCGGGACAAATTTCTATTATTGCTCCTCGGATGCCTTATGCTTTAAAGTCTTTGTTTCTAAATAGCGACGAAGAATCCGAACATTTCGGAAAGAATGTTCGTACATATAATAACAATGTAGCTTTCACTTCCTATGGAGCGAGATATGATCGTGGTGACAAAAAACACAATGGGAGTTTATACATTCCGTGTTCGAGGACAAGTTTACCATTTCCTTGACGGTTTAGTGTCGACAAGCAATAAAGTATCTGGAATCCAACTTTATTTCTTTGATCTGATGAAGAACTACAACAAAGGCTCGGCGGTTGTGATAAACTTCGTGAAAGTACCTTGAAGGCGATTATGACAATTCTTGAAGATAACCCTTATGCTAGGTTCTTTCGCCGTCTTAAAGATATTCCTTCCTTGAAAATCACCAGTTGTTACGAGATGTTATCGGGTCTTGATCGGTAGCGTTTACAATCTTCAAGCTGCATCCCAGTAGGCTGCTATATGGTGGCGATGATGAGCGACATGATAAATCTCCTCGTATCAAGTCTCTGATCCTTTCGGTTGAACTATAGAATTCAATCTTATTATGCATACTACGACCGCTTCAATACCTTACATTTCCACAGGGTGAATCGGGATGGCATCCTCGCATTAAGCGGTTAAATTCTCAAACAAACGGCACCAATGGTTACGATCAAACAAGCGGTGCTCCTTTAAACACTTTTACTCAGCGGCTGAATTATTTGCTCTCGAAAACATAGGTTGGTTATGCGCTTATTACCTTGGTTCCGACATATTGTCTAATTGGGCAAAACTAATTTATCATTTTTCTTACTATTACTAATTACTCGAGGACGGACTACAAACATGGCGTAGTATCTGCGAGAGTATTACGCCATCGACTTCAAATGAGAAGTTATGATGAATCCATGCTTATCCACGACTTAAGACTACTACAACAATTAGTTGTTGGTTCTTATATAAAGATTGAAACATCACGGCTTGAATTCCATAGGAAAAAGCGAGCAAATCTGATCGAAAATTTTGCGAGGTGTTTTAGATAGCGTTAATATTGGTCAAGCTGAAGCTTCTACAATTGGCGTGAGTTGTCCTCGACTTCATTTATCGGTGACCCGGGACATGAAGCGGCGCTATCTAGATGCAATGGCTCTGGTGCAAAAATATGGCAAACCAGATTTTTTCTCACTATGACTTGCGACCCTATGTGGAAGGAAATACAAGAGAATCTTAAATTCCATGAAAAAGCACAAGAGACCAGTTTATTGTGCGAGTGTTGAAGCGAAATTTGAAATTACGAAAAATCAACGATCAAAAAGGAATATTTGGAGATGTTGCGCATTTGTTTACGTAATTGAATTTCAAAAGCGTGGATTCCTCATGCTCACTTGCTTCAATACTTGACCACAATTTAATTTGTTGAATCCGATTCCTATGATCAAATCATATCGGTGAAATACCTAATCGATGATAATTCAGATTATATTCTCTTGTCATTAAGCACATGATCCACGGTCCTTGTGGTTTTATGAACAAGCGATTGCCACTGCATGAGAAATGGTGTATGCAAAGTCATTACCCCGAAGTTTTACTCCTTTCCTTTGTCCATGGCGAAGGCGAGTTATCCGTGCTATAGGCGTAGAGATAATGGAAGAAAAGTTAAAATATCCGGACATGAGGTTGATAATAGATGGGTGGTTCCTCATAACCCGTACCTTCGATGTTGCTTGCGCCACATTAATGTTGAAATATGTTCCTTTGTGAAGCTTGTTAAATATTTATACAAATATGTATTTAAGGGCCACGACCTTGTCGACTTTAGCGTCAGCGACCAAAAACCAGTGCGATATTGGCGAAATCACAAATTTCAAGAAGGCCGTTGGATTTCACCCCGAAGCTTTATGGCGCATATATGAATTCCGCCTGCGAGATTAATCCATCCATCTATATACTCCAAGTTCACCTTCGGATCAACAATCTGTTTCCTTCGCTAAAGATGCTAATTTGTCTTATTTATTGAGAATTTTGACTTCTCCAAAACAATGCTTACGAATTTTTTGGACCAATTCAACAAATCAAAAGGCTGCGAAATGAAATGTCGTATGCGGTTTCCCTCAACATTTTGTTTGGAATCAAAAACAAGGGCGTGGTCGGAAAGAAAGCGGAGAAAAGTGATAGGACGATTAGTCCTTGTTGACCCTCGAGAAGGAGAAAGGTATTACTTGAGATTATTGCTCACAAATGTTAGAGGACCAGCGTCGTTTGACAACTTTTAGCTTGTTGATGGTGAAAAGCTGAGCTGTTTGAGGATCTTTGCTTGCAATTAGGATTGCTAGCATCGACTCTTACATACAACAAACACTTGTGAAGTGTCATATTTCAAATGCCAACATCCCTCAGTTGTTATTTGCTACACTCTTGTTCTATTGTTCACCGCAAATCTAGGGAACTCAGGAAACTTTGAGACCACCTGCTTTCTCGACTACCTATATGCTTATTCATCCTCTAATCGTATACATATGATGATATTACAAAATGGCTCTTGAAGATATCAATAAATCTACGGAACAAATGGGAAAAAGCTTAGGCGATTATCATTTCACTTGAACATGAATTTCTTCTTGATTCTGCTTGGTGACAAAATAAGGAGGTAGAAAGTGAGATGAATATAGAGATTGATGAGCAGGACTTCTTATTACAATCAAAACTAAACGACCAGCAAAAGCACGTATTTGATTTAATAATGAAATCGAGTTCTCACTTGACGAGTGCAAGTTATTTTATCGATGGTCCGGGGAGCAGGTAAAACTTTCTTATATCGAGCTCTTCTTGCAAATTTACGATCACGAGACACATTGCAATAGCGATGGCGACATCGAGCGTTCTTCGTCAATTCTTCGGCGGTAGGACGGCTCACTCGAATTTAAAATCCCCTTGATTTATCAAAGCAAAAAGTTTGTCGATTGAGCAAACAAGCGGTGTTGCAAAATTGATATTTGAATCCAACCTTATTTTATGGGGCGAGGCTTCCATGGCAAAGCGAGAAGCCATCGAAGCATTTAATGGTTTACTACAAGATATAATGAACTCGATCAGCCTTTTGGAGGTAAAATTGTTGTATTTGGTGGTGACTTTAGCGAACATTGCGATTATTCACCAAACAGCGAAACAACAACTCATTGATTCAAGTCTTCTAAATTCACATCTCTGGCGGCATATCTCTAAACTACATTTAACGACAAATATGAGAGCTATCTCAAATCCACATTTTGTGATTTCTTATTGCGGGTTGGAGAAGGCTACGAACGATGGATGAACAAGATCAAATATGTTTACGGATGAACTCATTATTCCTTCGACAACAAGGATGAATCATTCATAGGTTGCTTCTTTTTCATTAAATTACATACTAATCTTTTTTGCATTACGATTATACTTTCCTAATATCTGATTGTGCTTACTAGGTTCTTTGGAAAATGTTTTCCACGACCTAAGCTTATATTCATCAGACCGTGTCGGATGATAAGCGGATCGTGCTATGTCCAACGAATAATTGTGTTGATGAAATTAATGACATCATGATTCAAAAATTAACGGAGATTTGCATTCATATGTGAGTTTTGACAAGGCGGTTGATCGCGGACATCAAGTGATTATCAAGATTTTCTCGATTCTTTGAACCTAAAGGACTACCTCCTCGTAAACTTTTCTTTGAAAGAAGGCTCTCCAATTATGCTTGAGAAATTTAAATCCAACGGAAGGATTATGCAATGGAACAAGGTTGATATCGAGACAACTAAAAGATCATACAATTTCATTGAAATTGTTTTGGACCTCCTGAAAGGAAAAATCATTTTATACCTAAGATTCCCTTGCAATCTCAGGAGAAGCGAAAAAATGGAATTCCTTTTATCGAACACAATTTCAATTAAATACATGTTTTGCAATGACTATAAACAAATCCCAAGGTCAAACACTTGATCATGTTGGAATTTATCTCCGTCAACTTTGTATTCTCACACGGACAATTATATGTAGCTCTGTCGAAGCGAACTCTGAATCGAGTTAAAGTTCTTATTATTCTGGAACTTTTCAATCTTTAGACTTGAAAAAAAGACAAGGAATATTGTTTTCAGTGAAATTTTGAATTAGTCAAATAATAAAACATCAAATTTCCTCACAAGACAAGGTATATTATTTGTTTGTTGTCTCGATTCACATGATTTGATTTTATAGGCATAATTATTTGTCTTGACTTGACCATCAACATTTTCTTTCAGCATGGATAATCGTTTATTGATGAAGAATATTTTGCACAGGCGCAATCATGGTCTTGTCAAGTGATGGTCCAACAAAAACAACAGTCGTTGCTTGGTTAATTCACCGACTAAAAGACAAAAGTTTGTCTTCTGCGATTCTCGGTATATCAATTACACTTTTTCCTTTCACATTTATCAACTTACCTATCAATAATTTCTTTATAATTAACGGGGATCCTGAAGTTGAGGTATCATATTCAACAATGATATCTGAAAATTGGAGACATCTTACGGTAGTGTCAAGAATATATCATTTCTAATGCAATTGTCAAATCAATTCCCTTGAGTATCAAACTGAAAATTTGAACATCTGATGGATTCTCACAAATCGCACGGTCATCGAACTGTCACACAAGGCGATGCAATCATCCTCGATTTTCAACTTCACGCCTTTCAAAGTCTTATGGATTATGTGGACGACAAGCAAAAATCATTGGTTAGATGCTTAATATATTTTTCATACAATCTTACAAAACTTTCCACTTTGTGATTACATTATTAATGTTTAACACATGATAGATATTATAGCGTAAATCGTTGAAGTGTTGGAAAAAAAGATGTCGTCGAGAGGCGGAAAAGCTTCATTGTCGAAATTTGTTATCATAAATAAAGAGTAATTCTCACTCTGTATCTTTGTTACTATTTTGTGTAGAGATGAACAAATTTTACATCTTCTCGTTATCTCTTGTTTTTTTAGGGAACAACGGTTATACTATCGCTTTGGAATTGTTTTGTTGAGAGCGAGGGCGAAAGATTATAGAATTACTTCACTCTCATCCGAGTATTGTTTGCACGAATCTCAAAGTTAATTTCTTTAACGGTATTTGTTCCTTGCTCATAATAACACATCTTACTCTGTCCTTTTCATTCTATCTAAAAATCATTTTGAAATGTTAGGCATTGCATTGTCAGCGTGGTTCGACTCAGCCATCCTCGTTGAGCCACCCATACTGAAGTTGCCGATCTCAAAATTGGTAATCCATTATATTCGTACAACCTTTCTAACATTTTATTACAAATTATATAGGAATTTTAAATTGTCTTTCTTTTTTAGCCTATATAAATATTATATTCTGAGGGCGCAACGAAATAACAACCACATCAAAAACTAAATCGGTGGAAAATCTTACTTTACATATAATCCCGTATATCTTGGATCTCACCGACATATCACCAAGATCATGTCTTTAGATTCTACCCTAAGGTAATCACATCGCATATTCGGTGACATATTGAATTTGAAACTTCTTCCTCGAACATTGTTATCAACTTTTCCTTAGATATCATGGATTGAAGCCAAAATTTCCTTTCAGCACATTTACAAAATTTTGGTATATGGCATGCAACAAATGCTTAGGTCTACATTCTTTGCATCTGGAGTTCTCTTTACTTGTAATTCTTGTGAGAAAAGCATGCAATGAGCGAGGTTTCTGCCTTCTATTTGCAATCTTGATTTGTTGCTTATTCCTTTCGTGTCTATTCCATATTTTTAGCATGACTTTTTACTTCCATATACTTTGCACTACTTTTTGCCTACCTACTATTCTTACTTTATTGAGCGGATCTTGATCGACATGGATTTGACCGATGACACGGAACTATAACGGCTTCTATTTTGGCGACCTCATTGAAAACTATTAAACTTAACGCCGTTGAAGCAATGAAATATTACAATGAGGTTATATTTTCCCTTCCTTCTTTCATGTACATTTCGGTTTAATCGGCCGAAATATTTTCAACTAGTTATTTCAGCGACAATGGACATTTTTCTTCTCCGTTATAAGAACATGGATCTTCCTTGGAAAAGTCTCGCCTGATTGAAAGCGATACCTTTCTTCTCCGTGAAGCCGATGAACACTTTCGGTCTGCGGTCGGTACAGCGATTTCTTGTTGTTCTTTAGGGAAAATTGATCTTGATGAACTACTGTGAGCTCGGTTTCACCACTCTCGGTGCTTTTATTCTTACTTTATCTTGATTTTATCTATAACATCATCTTTAATTATTTACGTATGTGCCATTTAGTTTCAATTCATCTCCCTTATATAACTTGCTTAATATATATTGATTTTGATATTTTAGGGAAAAATGCTGAATCTTCTTCATCGGCTAAACTATGTCTCGAAAAAGGTTTCCGATCTTTGAATACCACTTGCCGTCACAAATGGATAAGCTGTCGATGGCAATGAATATGCGCCGCATCGGGCCTGATCTGCTCTGAGATACTCGTCGTAATAGGAAAAACCAGATTCTCATAACTTTAAACTTGTATTTAAAACTTTTGTCTCTAGCGCTTCTTCATTCTTTCTTCTTTAATGTTGAAAGAAATGCTTATTGATGGAGTGCATAGCTAACTCAAACTCATTCTTGCATATGCTTAGTGTGCTTTGTCGGGTTCATTTGTGTTGTTAACCGTACGTGTTGTTAACCGTACGTGTTGTAAACTTAGTCGGTGTTGTGAACTTAAATACGTATTTGTTAACCGTCTGCGTTCTCGACCGTGTGTCTTGTCAACCGTCTATGTTTGTATTTCTTCGCATACTTAAATGCCTTTTACGACTTCGTCTATTTTCAACTTAAATACATTTTTACGAGTTAAATCTATTTTTCAACTTCATGTATTTTCAACTCCCTCTGTTTTGTCTTGCATCGATAAAATCAAGCTTCGTCTTCTTTCACGAGTCTCTCAATAATTAGATCTTACGGATCGAACTCCTATACTTCAATCTTTTTCAATACTGCGGTATCTGGAAAATCCTCAGCGTCATCTTACTCGATTCACGATGATGGAGTTTCTATTATATCATCTAATTTCTTTGAGCAGCGCCACTCACCATGTCATCTTCCTTATGGGGTTGGCAACTATCATCATGAAGATGAATGTCCTGCAAACATTCTGACGGATGATCTCTTGAAAAGTCTTCAACACCTTAGCAAATAATGACAATCAACGAGGTGTTGAAGATTTTGCAAAAAATTATCTGTCGATATATGACATTCTTCTTAATAATATGGGTGATGATTCGGTGACCGTCTGCTCTTGCTTTAGTTTTCTTCTCGGTTTCTCTTCGCACAAATTATGTTTGCTTCTTTTAACTTCCTCTTGTTCTTCTTTATTTAAGCGAGTTCACTTGATGTCATTTCGAACTCGTTTTAAATTTGATTACCGATTCCTTGGAGTATCTGAATTGACTAATCCTTCTTTGAAACTATTCTTTACACATGTAAACTATTTTAAACCTATCTCAGCATAAATCCTTCTGTTTCACTTTATCATCTTGCGATCTTGCTTACGCCCTCGATACCTCTATATCTAAACTTTCAAACCTTTCTCCTCTTAACCCGATCAAACAATTCCTACCTGTTCTTGGTCTTCTTCTTCTTTAGCATATATACATCATATCCTTCATTGCAAGAACATAACAACAATTAAACTTCGTCATCTATTTCAACCAGCAAAGAACATATAACTTTCTTAAAAGAATGTTTGGAGCAGTTTCTGATAAAAATAGCAACGATTGTCGACTAATTAAATGCGATCGTCTTTCGGACAAACTTTTGTTCCTTTAATTGTAATTTAGCTTATTACATGTAACTCACAATAAAATTAATCTTGATTTAGACTTGTATGTATAACTTTAAATGCATAGCTTTGCTTATTTATTCTTTCTTCTTGAATCTTGAAAAGCAGTTATTGATTGACTCTTACCTTGTTCTTGAGAGCTTGGCGAAGATGATGGGCGAATCTTGAGAAGAAGAAGCTTGAAGATGATCAATAGAAGACATCCGTATAAGTCGTACCCATATATATATATATATATATGATAACAAATTAGACAACAAAAACAAAACATAGAATACAATAACAACTTCTTCTTCTCCCTATTTCTTATAATAAGAAGCGATTAGCGGTGATGACTCTGCATAAATTACATCGGCATCTTACGCATATCTATCATCACGGCTGCATATACATCATCATCTTCTCCATTCGATTCATTATTTCCTTCATTCTTTGACTTCTTGGCGTAAACTTTGTACTTCATTATGCGCGCGTCGAAGGCAAAGAAGCAATCATCATCACTCTACGAGTTCTAGAGGCGTAAGTGTAGTATCATATCGTCGGCGATTGGATGTAGTCCTCTGCTTTCCTTTTGACCCACCTTACATTATCTTGAAACAAGCCTAACTTCTTCTTGGCGCATAAACTCTTTCAGCGAAGGTCCTCCACATGATTTTCTCCTTCCATTGATCCGCGTGTGAGCTCACTTGAGATCGCAACTTGTTGCGAGGAGACTTCTTCTGTAACTCCTCCCGTCATTCCTAACTTTGTTCTCGAATCTTCATTTCTCTTGTTGAGACTCTTCAAGTCAATTACATTTATAGTACCTAAATTGATAGTGCTTTTACGGGCACTCGAGGTTTTCCACTTCGAGGCGAATTCCGATTCTCTTAAAATTCTTGTCAATAGCATCCGTGCGTGCGGATAAATAGTTGTATGTTTCATTTGTTTGACATATAATGAAATATCGAAATAGTAAATTTAATGGTGTGTGGTTCGCGAGATAGAATAAGCCTTTGCTCATGAAGGTAGTTACCAAGTGTCTTGAACTTCGTTCTTGATGCGATCACGATCTGTGAGAATCGCATGAAGAACCCTAGCTTTCGGCACCAGACTTGATGTCTTCCTTTCCGATGGGTCATTCACTCCATAAAGCTGCTTACTAACATCTGTTTCCTTTAAACCGCCCATTGTTATCCATTTTGGATTGGTACAAAGCTTTTCTCCAACGGCTGAACATCCAGTCAGCTTCTCAATTAAGTCCATTGTAACAATAATGGTAACTCCGTCTACCGTTGACACAATAGTCTTTTCCACCATCTGTGCATACTTCCAAAAATCAAATACCTGATTTGGATACACATCCTCTCGGACTGCGAAGAAATTTCTCCAATCGGCTCCAATAATCTCTGGTTCGATATCCATTGTATCTCTTCGTGAGATTGAAGTCCACATGCCTTCCATACATCATAGCTCCTTCCATTGCTTCGATTTGAAAATGATTCAGATACTCTGTTCTTGATGGTTATCTCGTTCGATAGGATTTTGAGAGCGAGAGATCAAGCGCCTCGAGGCTAATGGTACTCGAACCGTTTTTGATTTGAGGTTATATAAAGGTCTTGTCGGCGTGCTCTAGACTCGTTGGGATTACGAACATAAATTTTCCTTGAACTTTCCTTGTTCCTGAAGTTACCGGGTGTAACTTCATTACGAGCAACGTTACTCTGGGCGCTCTTTTAACTTTGATTACGGCCCATTAAACCATTCGATGAAGAGCGGTTGGCGAAATCGAACGAAATCTCAACATAGTTAAATATATTATAAAATCAAAACCAAAGGCAATATTTCTAGGCCAATAAATTCATATTCGTAAACTTGAAATGCGGATAAAAAGTGACAAGTGGACCAGAGAAGGAAAACAGACGGAAGTTGAAAAGCAGACGAAAGCAAAAGTAGACGGAAGCAAAAGCAAAAACCACAACTTGATCACTTTCACATCTGTTTTTTCTGTATCCAATAATCTTCTAACTATTATGATAATGGCAATTCTGCCAAATGCCAGTGACGTTTCAATTCATAGCTAATAGGTTTCTCACGTACTACTCCTGACAGATTGACCTTCTACAATTATTTTACATTTTCCATGAAGATGAAGGCAGCGAGCGAAGTTGCTTGAATCTTGAAAGAGCCGGTTATTCAATTGACTTTTGTAACTAACTCAAACTGATTCTTAATTCACCGTGCTTTGCTTTCCTCTGCTTTCCATCGTGCTTTTACTCCGTCTACTTTTGCACAACTTTAAATGCCTTTAAGCTTCCATCGGTTTTGCTTCCATCGCTTTTCAACTTGGTTTGCTTTTAAAATTCCGTCTTGTTTTCATCATTATTTGTACTTTATCAACATCATTTATGTCAAGTCGTTTAGACTTAAAATCTCTTCTTTTTAAGCGCAGATTTCTTACATCGGGTAGATTGACGTTCAATTAATAGGCATAATGTCAAACCTTTGTCATCTAGTATTACTGAAATAAACACGAGAAAAGAGATTAACGCTTTAATTCATAGGTGAGACCGTCATAATTTTTAATTGTGGCAAGGAAAGACACGCTAACCCCAAAATGTATGAACGGAAGACTGTTTTTCTTGTATCGAATAATGTTCTAAGCGGGTATAATAATGTCGATTCTTGCCAAAGCGTATTCAAAGTAAGCAAACATGAGCGAAATTAGAAGAAGAGCACCACAGTGAACACCGACATTTCGGTAAAATTTGGTAACCAAAGGAAAGGAAAATACTGATCGAAATGCACCCAAACCTTTGTCATTAGTAAGACTTACAATGGATAGAACTTTAGCTTTCGATCTAGATAATGCGAATGACTAGTAGAAGATTCTAAAATGGCCCATCTAGAACTTGGAAACACAAACGACACCTTTTATTTTGTTTACACAAACATCAACATCATAATTGATAAATACGATTCTGATTCTACATCAACAATATTATTACAACTTAACATAGTTGGAAACACAGGTGAACCCTTCATGTCTCCAGTCTTTGTCTTTAATACTTCCACATGGTTTCATACGCTATTCGATCCATGGCTTTTACCATTTAGTTATAAGCGACATCCATGCTTCTCTCGACTCAATGCATCTTCACCAAACTCTTCCGCTGAAACTGCGGTTTCAATGTCTTAGCCTCTGACAGCTAACACTTCTCTACCTGACGAAGCATCTCTTTAGTTAAATCATACTTCTTCTTTTCTTGACTTAAGGCGGTTCTCGAAACCTCAAAGTAGCTCTGCTGCTTTGTGTTGGCGAAATCATTGTCAAATAGCATCTTCTTGCTTTGTCATAGATGTCAATGAGCTTTTCAAAACAGAGGTCTTAGCCCATAGACCCTCTATTTGAGCAAGTTTAGATGAGAGGTGTATGAATTCCTTTACACCTTGACAAAATGCTCGTAGTCTAATGATAGGCGTCTAAGCGTTTCAAAAGTAAACCGCAATATTTTGCATCTTCTCATGATCAACCATATTCATGGATTCAAGAATGCAAAGCGACCCCTCACCATATATTTTAGGGATAGAATCGATACACTAGTTCCACTGTATGGAGTTAGAAGAGCTGTTGACCTGGAAGATTTCAAAGAACTTCTCGTGAAACACGATCAACCTTTGCACTCCTTTAAAAGAACAAGTACCTCGAAAGAGTTCGTTGATACCAAGCTGTCATCCTCACCACTTGAATTATCCATTCAAGTCAATTAGGCGTAAAATAACAAAGTAAAATGTGAAATTTGATTACGAAATAGAATAAACAAAAGAAAAGCGAAATGTTACCGGCATAGAAGAAACCATGATCTTCCTCACAAACACCACGAGGGTAAATCTATGGGATTTGATTCACTAGAAAACGGACATTAAGTAAGATTGATAAAATTCCCATGCATGCATTAACAACGTACTATTAGTTGATGGTCTAAAGCATAACTTCATAAGTATTAGTCAATTATGTGATTCTAGTTACGAAGTTACATTCGACCAAAACTTTTGTGAAGTCGAAACAAAGATGAATGCAGTGGTGGTGTCACTTTCTTGGACCAAACCTAGTGTCATGGTCAAGCGAGAGACAAAGCTCGATTGCATTATCAGCGCCCAAAGCTGAATATATATGCCATGAGTTGTTGTTCACAAATATTGTGGATCAAGTATCAATTGGAGGACTACTCAATCTGAGAGGAAGAGATTCCAATATCTGCGACAACACCACGCC